>VXBI01011454.1:223849-288849 GCA_013397375.1 Toxostoma redivivum
CAGCAACCCCATTTCAGGCTTGGGTGTCTCTCTGGCAGAGGCTGCCAATTAGAGAGAGCGGTGCCAAATTATTTGGCAGATCTCTGCCACGGACAGACAGCCAGTCCTAGACCCGCGCCGGTTTCCTTGAAGTAATTACCATGACAATAATGCGAACTTGAATAAAGAAAACATTTTTCCAGCAGAGGAGAGGGGGCGTGAGAAGAAGGGGATGGGGAGCTGGAGGCAACTGATCCTGTTCTGCTGGCAAAATGTTTGATTTGGCCCGTGAGGCCAGCTTGGTGGCTGGAATGGCATCTGCCACTGCCTTTGCATCTGCCGAGCCCGTGCGGAGCTCAGGAACTGAGCAGGGTCCCCTGGCAGAGGACACAAGTGCACAGTCAGAGCTGCTCAGCCTTGTCCTTCTTCTGCTCTCTAAAGAGTGAACGTGGAAAAGCAGCACCAGAAAATGTGTTGGTGAAGAGCTCCTTGAGTAGACATACTAGGGGTGTCCTGGGTGAGCCTCTAGTGTGGAATGACCCAAATTTCTTCACTGAAAGGGTGGTCAAGCATTAGGACAGGATGCCAGGGCAGTGGTGGAGTCACCAGGCCTGGAAGAGTTCAAAAGGCACGTGGATGTGGCACCTGGGGACAGAGTTTAGTGACTAATGGTTGAAACTAATGATCTCAGAGGCCTTTTCCAACCTAGGTGATCCTGTGGTTCTGTGAAATGGCCAAGCAGGATATGGAGATGTTGGAAGGAGATGGTGAAGGAAGAGTGGCCTTTCAGGGTGTTGAACACCTGCCCTTTCTGCTTCTCTTTCCCTGCATCCAACCATCCATGGGCAGAGCTGGGGACAACTTCTCTGGTCACACTTGGACCCCAGACATTGTGGCTGCCCCTGGATCCCTGGAAGTGTCCAGGTATAGGCTGGACAGGGTTTAGAACATGCTGAGACAGTGGAAGCTGTCCCTGCCCATGGCAGGGTGGAACTGGAGGATTTGAAGGTCCCTTCCAACCCAAACTATTCGAGGATTCTATGAAATCCCCATCTCTATCCAGATAAAAGGATGGGTTACCCCAGGTGGGGCACAGCAGAATTTTCTCCCATGTGCATCCCTGCCCTGCTCCTGTACAAGGATATTTAATTCTACCCTGAAACAAAGGCAGTTGTCGCTCACTGCCTCTGGAACACGGCTGGGAAAAGTAGACTGTCAAGGGGAGTTTACTTCCTTTGTTAATAAAAGAGAAGAAAAAGAGTTTATGGATCTTTTCCTGAATATGAATATTAAATAGACTAGTTGTGGGAACCCTGATTTTAATTTCCTATGTCTTTATTTGGAATTCTACTCCCTCTTGGAAAGGTGTCTACTTAAATATAGGGGGAAAGGGAATTTAATGAATTACAAAAAGGGTTATTTTACATGGAAAATGTGTATTCCTGGCTATTTCCATTTAAAGAACATGACATTAGTGTGGAAATTGCCCCTTATGAACAGGTCATTAATGTCAACTCTACTAAAACTGACATCACCTGCTACTATTTTAATTGTGTGTTTTACTAATGCTAACCATTTTCCTGACAATAGAACCCCCCTAAGCTTAATGAATCTTTGCAGAATACATAAACCAAGGTCAATATGTAAGAAATGCCTCAAATGTTAAGAAACTCTCCCTGAGAAGCTGAAAGAAAAGTTTATTATTCTTTTACATTCATAAGAATAAGAGCAAAAAATAGAAATCCTACACAATATGTTTTCCAGATTGTAGTATATAAAAAGCTTTGATGCTTCTGGGAAATCTTTTCGATTAGCTACTATTTTATATGAAGAAAAGGACTTATTTTACCCAGTTACATTTCCAAGATTTATTCCTTATTTTCCAATACAAGTGGCATATTACATATAAAAAAACCAAACCAAACCAAAACAAAAATTCCAAGTACTTCCTTAGTGTCATATGTAACAATCACATTTTTTCCCATGGTTTGGGGGTGGGAAGCGAGGAGGGGGGGGTTTGGAAAGAGAGAAAATGAAATCCAGATTTGTAATTCCTAACAGGAGAAATTCGATCCTTTCCAATGTTTAAGTAATATTTCCTGTAAAACATACGAGGCCATCTGCAGAGCTGTTTCCAGACACATTTTGAAGTGGCAAGGGCAACTGAAAGAGACTCGAATGGAGGCTGGCATTTCACCTCTGGGAGATGGAGCATTAAAGGTTTTGAAAAGCTGGTTCTACAATTTTACAAAGTATTCAACCACTGCATAGTTCATAATTTGTTTAATTTACCTGCCTTTTATAGGTATGGGGAGGGGGAAATCCGCTCTGCAAGAGACAGTATAAAAACCAAGACAGCTGTAAAAAGCTAATGTACAGCTATCAAGAATGCTTCATGATTTCAGCTGATTGAAAATGCATTTTATTCTTCACAGGCCAAAATGTTCCCCTAGAAAAACTGTGCAGAGTGAAACATATTTGGGGAGACAACAGAAACATCGAACCCTTTTTGTTATTTAAGTCTATTATGGAATTTTGTTTTATTGTTGGTCTCCAGGGTCACCTTATGAATTCGTGTTACTAAAATGTTACGGCCTCACTATAATATTCACTTTGTGGAAGGGTCTGCATTTACCAAATCTCATCCAAGATCGAATATAAATGAGAAACTTGCATCTCTCTTCAAGGAATATATTCTAGACCGTTTTCTCCCCCTTTTGGAATTACAGACAGATTCTAAAATTGAATTCTTTTCCTTGTGCCAGGATTGGGTAAAATGACTGAACACTTAGGCTTACCTTTGATACATGTCTCAAATTTAAAATTTGCATCGTTCAAATAGTTAACTTCAGGGCCAGATTCTGCCCTCAGCTGTGCATATTTGGGAACCCCATTAACTTCCCTGGAAAATAATGTTATACTGTTTG
This sequence comes from Toxostoma redivivum, assembly GCA_013397375.1. Classification (NCBI taxonomy): domain Eukaryota; kingdom Metazoa; phylum Chordata; class Aves; order Passeriformes; family Mimidae; genus Toxostoma; species Toxostoma redivivum. The sequence continues at coordinate 226,756 of VXBI01011454.1, forward strand.
GATGCACTGGAATGAGATACATTACAATATTACCTTCTGTCATTCCCTTGTAAAACTCAGTCTTTGCTGCAATTTTTATTTTGCTGGCTGGTGTAGCCCTTTGATTGTGTCAGTACCAACTGGCCTGCTGGATATTTGTACCTGTCCTCTCATGTGCCTGCTTGTGCTGTTCAGATTAAATACAACGAGTAGAATAAAACTGGCAGGGCCCAGGAAATTTAAAAATTGTCATCTGCTTGGTTTTTCAAACCATATTTGCAAAGGAATTTCTGAAGCTCAGATGGTTTTGGTCAGAACTGGGTGCATATAGGGAGAGGCAGTTGTGGGTCCCTACCCCACACACTCCCTCCTTGGAGCCCCAGGACTCCAGCAGTTTTTGTCAAAATTATGCTGAGCAAAATATTCTCCAAAAGTGGAAAATTCATGACATGACTTGCTCCAGTGTCCATTTATTAATAAAATGAAGTTTATTTCCATGCAGTGCTTCTGTCTCTGTCACCTGTGAGATGGAAGTGCCCTTTTTTATCAATTTTCTTGGCTTCACACAAGTTCTTTTTGCAGACACCAGAGGCAGGAAGATCCCTCCAGGAGGTCAGTGCTCCCACTCATCCAGGGATCTAAATCCTGTGGGATAATTTGGGATTTGGAGAGATGCTGAGTTTCACAGAAAGCACTGGGGTGAGCTATTACAGCCTCCCCAGTGCTGCCAAGGGCCACCAAACCTCACCATCCTAAAAAGGGGCACTTCCACCCCTTCCCTCAGCTTGCTTTAATCCTTCTTGTTCGAGCAGAATTTATGACACTCAATTTCAAAATTAACACAAAGCGAGTGGGAGGAAACATACAAAATAATATTCCAGCTTAAAGGGTTTTTTTTGTTTATTTTTTTTATTGTTTTTTGTTTTTTTTTGATTGGTTGGGTTTTTTTGGATTTTTTTTTATTTGTTTGTTTTTTGGTTTTTTGTTTGTTTGTTTGTTTGTTTGTGGTATCTCGCCCTTCCCACCAGCTCCTTTTGGCTCTCTGATCCCACACGGAGCCAGAAAAGAGCCTTCAAAAAATGTCACTTCCATTTCCTCCCAAAAGCAGAACACTTCCTACAAGGAAAGCACGCATTACAGCTGAATTATAAATGAGGGCTGGTATTTTTTGCGAGGTACAAATCGCAGGCATTCTCCATATTGTTAGAATACCAATTTTATTTTCCTGGTGTGTAGTACCCGGTGCAGCACGGGGTCCCCGGAGATGTGCTCGTCCTCCAGAGATTACTTCAGCATTGCATTACTGCTATCACATATCCATTACATATACTCTTTCAGACAAGTGGAAATGTTTTCACAAAAACAATCTGGAATCTTGGCTTAAAACCCAGGCTTGCTGTCAAGGCAAACAGAGTAGCCTCAAAGAGGACTTATTTCTATTTTGTTCAGACAAGTATGTTGTTTCTGGATTATAATAAGGGGAAATATAGCAGCTATCAGTCTTCAGTTTATTTGACAAGCTTCCTCTGACAAAGCTAGAGGAATAAGCCCTGGCCCTGCAAACTCGTTCTCCTTCAGGTATTCCCTTTGGCTCCAGCACTTTTATTAGTGTGATTAAGGGCCACACACATGTTGACAGGACAGGAGTCACAGGATGAGATGATGATATATTTCCTTGGCTGTTACTTATTTTGCAAAGTTTTAAAAGCCTTTGCTGTTCTCAGAGCTTGTCTCTCTCAGCCAGTGCTCTAAGAGCTTGTCCTGTCACCTATCAAACAAGGTCAGCGAGCAGGTTATAATCAGATGCCAAATAAACAAATGCAAACTTGAAATCAAGTGATTTACTGTCCATTTCCATTAAGTTCTTCCCAAGGAAGCAAACACTTTATGCAGCACAAGGGACCTGTGGGTAGGGTCAGCGTGGTGTGATGGTTTTCACCCAAATGGACTTTAATGACACCGAGCGTGAAGGGAAAGCTGCTGGTGTGGGGGAAAGCTCCTGCAAACAGAGCAGCATCTCTTCACCTCAGGAAAGTCCATGGAGTTTAACATTCATGTGTTTACATTGCTTGGAGTTTGCTCCTCTTTAGACCAGAATTTCCCCTGCGTTGTCTGCTAAAAAAAACCAAAAAAACCCCTCAGGGCATGGGAGTTTGTAGCTTCGTTGTAAAGCTCAGCTCATTGTAAAATTAGAATTTTGTTTGAGAATTCCAGCATGGAGTGGGAGTGCTCTCAGGTAGCAGGGCACCTTTGTGTGGTGAGGTCTGGCCTCAGTGGAAAAAAAAGAGCAATGGAAAGGCAGGGGGACTTTTAATACGTCTATGTGTTCTCCTAAGGAATTGTCTGGGTTGGAAGAGACCTTAAATCCCACCCAGTGCCACCCCTGCCATGGCAGGGACACCTCCCACTGTCCCAGGTGCTCCAAGCCCAGTGTCCAACCTGGCCTTGGGCACTGCCAGGGATCCAGGGGCAGCCACAGCAAATCTGGGAATTCCATCCCAGCTCCTCCCCACCCTCCCAGGGAATAATTCCTTCCTAATATCTATTAATACACAAAAACCTGGTGTAAGAACATCCCAGTGCTCTTCTGGCCTGTTACACACAGGGAAGTGACTCCAGGTTTTGGCTCCATAAATCACAGCACTGGAGCACTGCTTGGGAAAGGCATGTCACTTGGACAACACAAAATATTGAGCAACTTGAATTGTTTTTCCATGAGGCTTATCCCTTGATAGCACTTTCCTTTCTTATATCTCCTTAATACAGCATAATTTCAATGTTTTCTAGGCAGAGTTATAATGCTCCTTTTCCAACATAATATTGGCTGCAATGTGGATGCACTGGTGAGAAGTCGTGGTTTGGTTCTTTGCCATTTTGTGATTCAAGTTCAAAACAACAAATTTTTAACATAACCTATTCTGTAATTTTGCAAATATCATTTACCAAAACAAAAGCTTTGCCCTCCGTTTTTCTATATTTGTTTTATAAATTTTTCCATTCCCATATTTCAGAAAATTTCCCAAATGAGACTGAGCCAAAATATTTCTCTCTCTCTCTTTTTTTTTTCCTAAAGGTTGCATAAATATTTCACATGTATCTCCCTTTAATTAGATCATAACATTGTAAAGTGGCAAAGAATTTTCTCTTTCCCCAAATTAGACATGAGAACCACAAACAAATTAATTTGTGTCTCAGGGTTTTGACTGGGCCTCTTGGCCTGCTCCAGCACTAATACAGGCACTCGTGACCCTCTGGATTTCAAACGCCTGAGGGTAAAAAGCAATTATAAAAACATGACTCTCCCAGATCAGCTTTCGAATCTGCCTTGTTTCTGTTTTATTGATGGGAGATTGAAGGAAGATTCAAATCAGCTATCCTTCAATTCTTTACCAGCAGCAAAATACAGAAATCATTAGCTTTTTCTGTGTAAATGACTTTGTCCTGCTTTATTATTCAAAACTGGCCGGGCATTTGACTTGAAAAGACCATGTTGAATATTTATTTCAAGTTTTGGTACTTGTAAATAGTACAGGGCTTTGCACCTTATTTTCTTTTTCAGACTAATTTTTTGTAACAATTAGAGCGGGAACTAATTAATACGTGGGATTTTTTTTTTAATAGCTAAAGAACACTGATGTAAATTAGGATGATCTTGCTCTCACAGGCCTATTGTTATGGTAAGGAAGCCCTGCTGCACAACCATTTCCCCAAAAAATCAGGGGAAATAATTAAATATATGGTTTATTTAATTTCTCTGTGTGATTGCTGATGTGCATTTAGTGAGAAGTAAGGGTGGGGTGCGAAGAAAATGTTCTCTTTAAACCCCAGTGTAATTACAGCTCCTCGTGGTGGTAAGTGTAATCAGATCCCAAAAATGGGAGAAGAGGAGGGTTTGGTTTAGAGGCACTGGGAAATGCTCTTGGGGCAGCCAGGCTTGGAGAGGAAACCAGGCTGAGGTGGGATTATATTTTTTAATGAGTCTAAATTGTAGAATTATTAAGGTTGGAAAAGGGCTCCAAGATGATTGAGCCCAACCTTTGACCTCAGATTGGATCCTTTTGGTTCCACTGGATGGATCAATGTGGAACACACCCAGGGTGTGAGGCATGATGGGGGGAGGATCTCCATGGCTGGGGATCCATCAAGGATGGCCCTTTGCTATTTTACACATAAAAATCCTGAAAAGCATCAGATGAGATTTGTGCAGCTCCAGAAGGGAAAGTGGCAGAAGCTGGAGGCCTGGGCTACAGAAAATCCTTTTTCACCCAAGGTGGGTATGACACCTGAATATGGGAGAGGCTTGTCCCTGTGCCATTCTCTTCTAATTTCTCTTTCTATCCAGAATAACACGAGGGCTGGACTTTGATTTCAGTCCAAGTGACAGCACAGCCCACGTTGTGGGTGGGTCACATTTCCAAGGCATCAGATAAATCCAAAGCACTCCAGGTGTAAAGGTGGAGTCAACAGTTTGTGTCCAAGTGAGCTCAGCCTCCAGCCAATCTGTCACCTCTCTAAATCCTCCTGGGCTGGTCCTGCAGATAAAAATTCTGCATGGCTCAGATGAGGGCTTTTTAAAAATGATACAAGGCAGACATTCAATTTTAAGAAGCTGGAGCTTTATTTTTGGAATCCTAGAATGTGTACGGAATTTAAAAAGCCTAAAGCCATAATGTTTTACTGCTCCTTTGATAAAATTTATATTTAATCATATCTTAAAAACTGTTCTCATTCTGCCACTTGATGTTACCAACCAAGCGGAACCCATCAATGCAACACTATCTATCAGCCCTTCTTTTATTTCACTCTCCTACAACTCCTTTTTTAATGGCACATCCGTTAATGAATTACACTGGAGTTTCTGGGAAGTCCAAATGAAAATCATGCTCCTACTGAAGGTGGATGGGTTATCCCCAGGTTTTTCATTTGTTAGAGCCAAAATGCTGAATCTGACACATTTATGTTGCCAAACCTCCAGCACAGACCAATCTTTTAGTCCTTTGTCTTGAAGCTGCATAATCCAGAAGTTGGTAATAGGGACTTTCTCCACTGTTTTCAGATCTTGGAAAGGTTTGGGGTGGAAAGGACCTGAAAGCCCATCCAGTGCCACCCCTGCCATGGCAGGGACACCTCCCACTGTCCCAGGCTGCTCCAACCTCACCTTGGGCACTGCCAGGGATCCAGGAGCAGCCAAAGCAAATCTGGGAATTCCATCCCAGCTCCTCTCCACCCACCTAGGGAAAAATTCCTTCCCAATCCCCATCCATCCCTGCCCTCTGGCAGTGGGAGCCATTCCCTGTGTCCTGTCCCTCCATCCCTTGTCCCCAGTCCCTCTCCAGCTCTCCTGGAGCCCCTTTAGGCTCTGGAAGGGCTCTGAGCTCTCCCTGGATCCTTCTCCTGTCCAGGTGAGCACCCCCAGCTCTCCCAGCCTGGCTCCAGCCCTGGAGCATCTCCATGGCCTCCTCTGAATCTTCATCTCAAGCTTTTAATTAGAAGATGTGGTTTAGGAAACCCTTCTAGAAAACGTGGGAATGTTGTGTGTGATGTCTGACAGCCCAGGTCGATGAGGATGAGCCACTCATTGGTAGCTTGGCTCAATTTCCAGTGCTGCCCATTTGCTGCTGGTGGTTTTAAGATTACAGAAGATTTTATGCAGAGAGATACAAATCTCTTTATCAAAACTGCATCTCTAAAACGGTAGCCAGACTAATTAAAACCTCTCCTAAGCTATCCCTCAGCTACACCTGTTAACTCTGCTGTTGTCCTGTTGTTGGATGTGTGCCTGGGGATGGTCCCTGGACTTGCTCAATGTGTCGCTCATGTTACTGTGGCAAGAATGAGTTAAATCACTGCTCTCCATTTTTTATTTTTTTTTTCAGAACTGAAACTTGTCCAGCAAAGTTGGTGGTCTTCATAAGAAATTCAAACTCTCTGCTGACCAAGTGAAAACACACATGTGCATGTATCAGACATATACATAACCTTGGCTGAAAATCAGCATCAGTGACAATTTCACTCAGTGAAATCTTAATTTTGATCCCCGCTCTTAAAAATCATGTTTGTCTCAGGAATTTTACTTTTTTTTTTTTGCAGAAAGTTGGGGGAGGATGGGGGGTTGCAAGTTCTTTCCCTTTTCCTCAGAAATATCCAGCATGGACCACGCTGCTAAAAAGCCGCCGGACCATTGGCAACCGCGTTCCGATGTAATTCCTTTAACTAAAAAGGATTTGTTCTTACTTTTGATAAACACATAAGTAAAAGCCCAGTCTTTTCATTCCTGTCTCTTTTCCTGGAGGAGCAGGGGATCTCCCAGTGCTGTCTGTTCTTTTCCTCTGTGCTTTGCAGGCTGGGGAATCGTGCGCCAGACTCAGCTCTGAAGAGGAACATTAAAGTCAGCGCTTGACTACGCTGAATTTTACAGGATTTTTTTCCCCCCAACTCCGATATTGATATCTTTTAAGTGAAGGGAGTAAATGAGGAATCTTTCTCTAAATTATTGACTGGGTATCTAGCGAAGAGATGAATGAAAAATATCTTTATCCCCGATAAAGGTTTAGGTGAATTGAGTTAATCTTGGGGCTTCTGCTGTGACCCTTTCCAGTATTGTTTTCCATTATTATTTAGTTATTGTGAGCTAAGCACGTGAGGAGGATTTGGGGAGAGGAAATATAGCCTAAATTTTAATGCTGGGGACATGAGAAGAAATTTTCCATGTTCCTAAATAATTTTTCTATGAAATCAGCACAGAGAAAGAGGAAGAGGGAGTTGAATTAAAAACGAAACCACTTGGCATCGCTTTGCTTTCCTCTCTCCACTCCCTCAATATTTTGCAGTAATAATTAAGGATTTCAGATCAAAAAATTTGGGGGTGAGAAGTTGGAGGAGAGCCCCAGTAAAAGAGAATTCCATCAGCAGGAGCTGAGAGCTCACAGAAGGTCCCGAAAGGAGACGGGGACATCTCTGCTCTGCATGGACCCAGCAGGAGCTGCTGGGAGAGGCTCAAAGCAGCTCAGCTCACTCCCAGGCTTATTTTTTGGACAGTCTGAATTTATTCTTGAGGGAAAAACAGAGATAAGGGAAAATATATAAATAGTTGTGTATTTTTAGGAATATTTGGGAAGGAAGGAAGGAAGACACGGTGACAGGTTTTGTTCTTCCAGTAACGTCTCCGTCCTTCATTTCTGTAAAAGAAGACTTTAAAAATCTGCTTTTCTGTGTCTGTAAAATGCCTGTGATACAAATTTGATCACATTTGCAAGGATTAAAGGATTTGATGTGCAGAATGCATTCTCTTCCTAAGCATGACAAATAGAAGCAATTTACAGATGGCTTCTGAATATTTTCCTGAAATTATTTTCCTGTTCTGTTTTGGTTTGTCTTTTTGTTTTGTTTCGGGGTGGGTTTTTTGTGTTTTTTTGTGTGCCACTAGAGATCAGCATATTTTTAGACATTTAAGCAATCATAATGTCAACATAGGGGCTTAAAAAGGATCCTGCATAACTATCGAGTAGCCAAATTACTCATGACTGGCAAAACAAAACGAATAAAGTCAGGCCTGAAGGCATTGAGAAAGCAACTTTTTGCATCCAGCTTTCATATTCCCTTATTCCCTTGTTTTTTTCCAAGGCTTTGGGCATCTCTGCATTTCCATTATGTTAGTTTTATTTCCCCCCAAACCCTCCTTTGTATGGCACAAAAACGAATGTGTATTACAGGAGTGCTCCCTCTTAAACCTGTTATTGGCTTAACGCATTAATAATTTTGAATACACATCTTTTACTCCAGAAACAGTGACAGGATCTTCTCAAACTTCCAGGTGTTTACAGTAAATTAAAATAAATATGGGTTTTCACATGTCCTCAATTTCTGGTTGTGTGAAACCAGACTTTCTCACTTGTACAAATTGACTAAAGCTTTGTGTTTCATACCTGAGGACCCGGGAGAGCTGGGGATGAGTTGCCTACCTTTGAAGAAGTTCTGTCTCCTCTAACACACGTTTTCTGACTCCTCTGGTCACTCTTCAAGGTCATCAATGCTGGGAAATTGTCACTCAGAGAAGCTCTGATCATTTTCCCCCTCTGGCTCCCTGGCTTTAGTCCCACCTGGGCTCCAGCAGCGATTCCCACACATCTGGATTTTACAGATTTCAGCCACGCCGTGTCCCTGTCCCAGGCTTTTACACAGGGATGAATAAAATGTGATAAATGAGCGTTTGCACAGTGCAATAATTGTGTTTTTGTTCGGAGGCAGCGTGCTGGGTTTGGGCAGGACATTCCCGACAAGCTGGGTTTGTCAGCACATCCTAAACTGGGGCTTGTGATTAAAAGCAACAGCACCAGCAGCAGGGCTCGGAGTTTCTGCTGCTCTTAAAGAGTTTGGAGTTTAAATGAATGGATCAGATATTTCTAAGTTAGTTATAACTTCTTCAATTAATTTTTTTTTTCTTAAAAGCATCCAGATCTCAAGACCAAAGCTTGGATATCTTTTTAATCATGGTCAGACTTTCCTCTAATGTCCACAGTCCTAATTTGCTGGGAACTTTAAGTAGCAGGAGCTCCATTGATTTGATTTAGGATTTCTATTAAGGAGAATAAGATCCAAACCATAATTCCACAGGTCCCCTGCAAATAAGCCTTTGGAGTTACAGCAATCACTGACAAAAAAAAAAAAAAAAAAAAGGAAAGGAAATTTATTAACAAATAAAAATCTTAATATTTAGATATGTAGAAGAATCTTTATGCCTTCTACTTTTATAAGTGATGGAAGAAGTTAATTTCAAATCAAGGATGCACAATGATGGATAAAAGAGTTTCCTATAATAACAGGAATTCATGTAAATGTAATCACTGGAAGTTGTTTCAACTCCTTATAAAAGGAAATGGAAATAAAATATTGATTGTTTAATGATAACCAAAAAAAGAATAAAACAGAAGGAGGAGGGAGAGAGAATCCAAGGGGTTTTGCAAAGATACTTTTGCTCAGCTTTTGGTGTAATTAGAGAAACTTCCTGCAGCATGGGGAAAACTGTGTGCCCAAGTGAACAGAACTTGGGGGCACCAAATTCCAAATCCCATCTGAGGAGATCTGGCGGGATTGAGTGAGACTGTGGGCAAACACAAGGGGGGAAAGGGTGATGGGAAAACATCTTTTCAGCAGCAAGATACTTGCTTGTCCCTCTGGCTTGTCTTTAGCTGAATTTTCAGTGACAGAAGGGAAAAAACCAACATCCTTCATTAGCCTTGTAAATCCTGGCCTAGAAAGCCCCGGGGAGCTTGCTCCCAAGAAAAAGAATCCTTTGCACAATAACTGCACATTTTCAATCAGTCCTCTTGATCCCTGCTTTTGCTTATTCCCAAGAATCTGCCAAGTGTGTTGAACTTCCTCAGAGTGACCCTCCCATTTAATTCATGGGCCATTTTGTATTTACAGAGAGGTCAATAAAAGCTTTCCAGAGCTCCAAACCTCCCTGTAATGGTTGTCCTGAGCAATCCAGCCTGAAGAGCCCCAACAGGAAATTGGTAAAGCAGCAGCCAATTTCCTTTTGCTTTTTTACTGCCTTTTGGTCTTCCTGCTCTGTTCATATCCCCACTGCTGAATTATTCTAGAACTGGTGGGATATTTCCAGTGCCACATATGGAGGAGAGCTCACATCATTCCCAGAATTTTATGTCAGGTTAATCAAACATTGGATTTATTTAATTAACAATAGATGTAAGGTTAAAGCAAAAGCGCAACGATGAAATTTGGTTTCTGCTCTGATTTTGTTATTTTGACTTTGGACCAACTGTTATGCAGATCTTTTGTTCCCCTTGCTTAAAATTTGGGCAATGCCTGTGGATTTTCCAGGCTGAGGTTGAAGAGCTTTGAAACCTTTGGTCATGGGTAGCAATGCAATGGAGTGATACCCTGAACTTCTGCCATCTGCTCCCACTTCTAAACATGGAAAAGAATATCTGTTATTGGGAGGAGTGAGGCCATGGCATTGTGAAATATTTTAGTGAATAAACTCACTTCACAAAGGCTGCAGCCACACTGGCAGCAGCTCACTGGAACAGCTCTGCAGAGTGAATTGTTGACACTGAGGACCAGATGTCCCCAGTAAATGCGTTCCCAGGTTGTTCCCTTCAGATGATGGCGAGTCTGGTCCATTCCTGCCTGGAACACAAATTCCAGCTCAGTCTCACCCCAAGGAGATGAAGCTGTGTGAGGCTGACTCTGCCAGGGAATTGGGGACCCCTGGGACATGGCCTTCCAAAGCCACTCCCAGCCCGAGCTCCATCGATGGCCTGGATGCACTGAGGACTGCCCAGCCTGCTCTCCCACCATCCCAGGGGAGCACTGAGTGCTAATTTGGATGCTGGGCTGCCTGGGGAGTGTTTGGCATCTTGGGAAGCCCTGGCTGTCCATGACAGCAAAGTCCTGAGTGCCCAAACTAATCAATGCTGATGTTGGAGGCACCCAATCCTGGACATCCCTGAGCCTCCCTCTGGACCCACAGCCTCAGCCTGTGTTTAAGATCTGCAATTCATGCAATCTTCTCCCAAAATAGGCAGAACAGAGGAAGGTGTTTAAGGAATAACTGGATGTGGCACTCAGTACTCTGGTTTAGTTGACAGTGGTGATCAGGCATAGGTGGGACTTGATCATCTCAGAGGTTTTTTCCAATTGATTTTGGGATTCTGGGAAGGGAAAACTAGCAGGGGATGGTGCTTGCGTGTTCTCTGCTGTGATAATAATGATCACAGCACAAAGATATGGTCTCTGCTCTTGTAACTTTCTGCATTTTCTTCAATAGCTATTTAAAGTTAAATAAATGAAGAAATCCTTGAGCTTGGTCAGACAACCTTTGCCTCAAGGAAGTCTCCTAAATCTCTGTATCTTTGTTTATCATAAGGACGTCACTTTTTTTTTTTTCCCTGAAAAGTAGCATATTTCCAGCACAAGGAATATGCTTTTATCCCAAACAGATAAAAAAAAAATGCCTGGAAAGTTAAAGAGACATTAAACTCTCCTTCCCTGGTTGGTGCAAACCCTTTTAAACCTGAGCCTTTGTGTACCATGGGCGGATGTTTTGGTTGTGTTTGGGAAGGATAAACCTCCCATTCTTGTTTTCCATCTGTCTGTGCCAGGCACAGCTACAGGATGGGGGATTCTTGTCTGGGATGCCTTGACAAGATGTAGGAACTTCATGTGGGTGCAAAATTACATTTGAAATGACCAAAACTCTCAATTTGAGTTGAAGACCCCAAGATTTCTTCATGACTAAGCAAATGAACGGGAGTTTTGAAGTCTAAGGTTTGGACTTGGTCTCTCCACACATCCCAACTCCTGCACCTGTGTCCAGGTTTTTTCCTGTTATTCTAAATGTTGTCTTTGCTGTTGCTCAAGGCATGGACATTGCTGCAGATCCTGGTGTAAAGGAAGTGCTGTGACAACTTTTCCTTAGCCACAAGACTCTGTTCTCTCACTATTGTCAGGTCCCTTTGTCTTTAGACTGACACATTTCCCATTCATTTCGTCCAAATCAAAAATATTCTAAATTGAGATTATTAAAGGAAAAGATTATGGTGGAGCAATACCGTTTATATTAATTTTGCTTCATGCACAAGTAAAATTCAGGGTCATACCTGAGGTTTTCCTGCAGCACTCAAGGACTTTGGTCCTTTGGTTCTGACTTTTGAAGCCTGAGAAGAAAACACGAATTGGAATAATCACAGTTGTGCTCCCAAAATTTATTCACTTATGGAAAGAAAGGGAGCACAGCCAAGCCTCTCACGTGGAGGAGATTGCAGCCACAAAGTCTAAAAGGATTGGATTACCTGTCTTGTCTCGTGTTGTCTTTTGTGCTAGTTATGTATTGCTTCAAAGGTACAAAAATAACAGCTCTCATGTCTGAAATATTTTCCTTAGTTTTGCCTCTTGGTCATAAAAAAAGTAATCTGATCTTTTTTTTTTCATGTGAGGTTTCTTGTAGGTTTTCGCTCTTCTTTGTGTCTTCAGCCTTGAGTTTAATTTTTGTCAGTTAACCTCCTGCCTCAAACACAGACTTTCTCTTCAGGCTACCACTTTGATTCTTCTCGTCAATCCCAAACTTAGCAAAACTATGGATGTGCATATTATTTTCTTCATAATTATCAAGTTTATTCTCTCTTTTTTTCTCTCTCTCTCTCTTTACCCCTTCAGGATCTTTCTGGCAAGGATTTCACTCTCCTGGGTTTCAAAGCTGCAAAAATTACAATTCACTCCAAGTTCAAGCCTTTGTTTAAGACAATGTCCTCAGGGTTATGGGGTATGTTAAATGGCAGAAGAAAAACTCCTGTTCTGGGTCTCCTGTTTGGCTGTTTTGTGTCAGGTGGGTTGTGGAATATCTTCTCCTGTCCCATTTTGACACACAGATGGATTTCACAGAATCCACTTCTGCAGCCAGGGGGATCTGGGTGGGATTTCCCTTTGGTTTTGGCCATGGTGAAGCACCAGGGCCTCCCATGCATTCTAAAACTCGAGGATTGTCACCACTGCTTTATTTATTCCATTTTAAGGAAAGGGCTGGAGCATGGCTCAGCCCATTCTAATCCTGGCTCTGAATGAGGAACATGGGGGGAACACCCCACAGCTCTGGTTCTTGGCATTGCATGTGTAGATTTCAGTTGTCTCTACTGATATTACAAAGAGAATTCTTTTTCTTTCTTTCTTTTTTGTTTTTTGGGTTTTTTTTTTGGGGGGGGTTGGNTTTTTTTTTTTTTTTTTTTTTTTTTTTTTGGGTTTTTTTTTTGGGGGGGGTTGGGTTTTTTTTTTTTTTTTTTTTTTTTTTTTCTCTGTGTAGCTGAAAGAGTTTGTAGTAACACTTGTTGATACCTGGAAAGAAGAACAGTCTCTACCAAGCTCATGGACTGCCAGGGCACCATGCCAAGGGATTCCCAGTTTTTAGGGATCCCACCACAGCTCCTCTCACACCACACTCACCTCCTTACATCAGCATGGGACACAGTGCAGGAGGGGTTGAGCTGAGCCTGGCAGTGATGTCCCCTCAGTTGTGACACCCCAGCTCCCAGGATTGCTGCTCAGGGAGCCCCTGGTGCTGCCTCACTCCTGGCACAGCAATCAGGGTGCAGTGAGCAGCATATCCCAGCTTTCCAGGCTGGATGAGCCTTTCCCATTTCATTTTAAGGAAAGATTCTGATTGGGTATTTTCTCCCTTCACAAAAAAAAAGGCAACATTTATGAAATGGAAACACACTGTTTAAATTTTTTATAGACTGAAAAGATTAAGCTTTGGCCAGCTCCAGTCAAAATTTCCCTGGCTCCCCATAAGAAAATGAATTGGAGTGAAGAGTGTGGTTGTCCTCAGTGCTGCATGGAGAAGACATCAGCCTGTTCCCTGCAGCCCAGCCTTGTCACTTCAGTATGCATGGGGATCCAAGGTGCATCTTTATAAGTCTGTATTTCCACGGCCTCTGGTGTTCTTTCCCTCATTTGCTGGTTTATTTTGTTACCTGGATACAGCTCTGAGGCTGGTGGCACTTGGAAAAGCTATTGCTGGTGTGTGCTCCAATTGCAGCTCTGATGAAGGAGATGAGATAAAGCTCTCTCCTCATCTGAGCATCTCCAGCACAATAAGGGCTATAAAGAAATGCAAAGAGCATTGCAAAACACCATTTATTACTATTTTCAGTGGTGCTGAGTCCTCCAAATGAATCCCTGAAGAGCTGAACTTTTGCACAGTTGATGCTGTTGGGACATCAGCAGGCTGCAGTCACTCTGTTCCCTTCTGTCCCTGAATCCATAATAAAAAGGAACACCCAGATTTCGTGTGGAATTTGTTTTAATCAAATACTTGTGTCTTATAGCAGGGATTTAAAATAATCACCATCCAGTGTTAAGGGATATGACATGGCATACTGGAAAACATTCCCAAGTTCTTTGGAATGTGATCACCGAGGAGTTCATTTTCTGCAAGGTCTTAAAAATACAGCCATGTAGTAAAAAAACTTTATTTCATTGTCTGGCTATTCCTGCAAGTCCCTTCCTTCCTGGAATGTTTATTAAATTGAGTTTCATGCTGTCTGTAAATATATATATGTATATACATAGGAATATTTATAATATACGTGGTTCTCTTACCTCAGAAGGCTGGGTGGGCTGCCAATTGCAGCCTAGATTTTAGGGAATTGGTACTGATGCCAGAATTTTGCTGTGTGCTAAGATGTGACAGGACAAGTTTGCTCTTCCTGTGGGTGGTTTCCCTCCCTGCTGCTGCCACTGAATTGCAGCCGTACCTTGTGCTGATCAAAATACACTGAATCTGTCTTCTTTTTCTTTTTCCCATTATTTTTGGTGGGTTTTTTCTTCACCAAGAGCACACAATATTGACTTGAGGATTCCAACACAGCTGCCTGGCAGTGTTAATCAATGCTCTCTGCTTGCTCACATCGTGCTGCCAGCGTTAGATCACGGTGACAAGAGCAGAACAAGCTCGCTGCAGCCTTGGAGTAAATGATCACTCTGCCCGTCACTGGGAGCTGCCTTTGGAGCAAATATTGCTTCCTGCATGGAAGAAATGAAACAATAACTGCTTCTCTTCTCTTCTCTTCTCTTCTCTTCTCTTCTCTTCTCTTCTCTTCTCTTCTCTTCTCTTCTCTTCTCTTCTCTTCTCTTCTCTTCTCTTCTCTTCTCTTCTCTTCTCTTCTCTTCTCTTCTCTTCTCTTCTCTTCTCTTCTCTTCTCTTCTCTTCTCTTCTCTTCTCTTCTCTTCTCTTCTCTTCTCTTCTCTTCTCTTCTCTTCTCTTNACCCTTCCCCTCAAATCATCTCCACTGTTTCACCCTTCTCACTGGTGGTTCTGTTAGATCCTCGCTTGTTACATCTCAAAATTGAATAAAACCCTCCTTTGTGCTGACAACTTCATTGTACTCAGCGTTCAAAATATCAAAGGCTGAATGCTAAATGTTCCTAATGCAAAGTGTCAAGAGTGCAGTCTGGGATAATAGAATACATGTCTTGCAAACTTGCACTTTAATATGGCAAACTACTTGGTCAGCAAGCAAATTAATTCATTTATGATTTGATATTATTGCCAGCAGCGGGTCAGCTTGTTCAGGCAGCTCTGTTGAATTTTGCTGCTGCTGCTCAGTGTCTGCTCTGTTTGTAGATGCTTCCCAGAAAATCAGTGTTTGGGATCAGTTCAGGGATATAATTTCAGTGATTTCCCTTCTATATATCACCTCACCTTGTTTTTAAATAATATTTTTTTAAATAATATTTTTCCAAGTGCATCTCCGCTGTTCAAAGGGACCAAAACCCCATTTGCTGTAATTATCTGGTTATCCTTTGGAAATTCCAGTTGTTGTGCTGCATGAATTGATTGTGCAGATGTTTAAAACACGAACAGATGAATCCAGTGAAATGTTGTCAGTGGTGTGTTGTCTCCCACAGTTCCACAAAGAAACTTGAACATATTTTCTGGCAGAGCTGCTCATTTTCCCAGGGTGGATATTTGCAATCCTACCTCTGTAGTTTGTGAATATCGAAATGAATGGTAAATATTAACCTCTGAGAGCTAGAATAATGTGAAAAATTACGAAAGTAAATGTTAGCAGAAATATCTGTTGCACAGGCAAAGAGAGAGACAGCACTGAAAGGATTTATGTTATTTTTTGAGTCTTGGCTCGTACGGGAAAGTTGTGAATCTTTCGATTGAAAGGAAAGGAAGGTCCAATTTTTCAAAAGCAGCCTTGAAGGTTTGTTTTTCAGAGTTCAGTGACCTGATGGAAAGAACAGCTTTCTGTAAAAATAATTATGGAAGAGGGGAAAAAAAAAAGAAAATACTTGACATACTGTAAAAGTTACAACTGCAAACAGATTTTCATTCTCTTGTGCAAAAAAAAAAAAATCCCAACCAAACAACCCAACCCCAAAACCAAATGGTGAACAAATTTTATTGTTCTCTTTCTTTCAGGAAAAAAGACTTTTGACTGTGTCCTCCTTGATTGATACTCCTTAAGAGGAGCACACATCTGTAACTTATTTTTTCATCTCTCAGTGATGTCTCAGAGATGGCTATATTCAGGTCCTGAATGATGCCAAAATGGGGTCAAATAATCCTTTGCTAAAGCAAATACCTGTAAGTGAAATAATTTGGAAGTATTTACAGAACAGTTTCTAAAACAGAGATGCAACACTGATTTTTTGGAGATGAATTTTGGCTTTTGGGCATGGTGTGCTTCTGATGAGGATATTTCTCAGAGAAACACCTGCTCCACACTGCTCTGTTTTGAGGTGATTTTCAACAAGAAAAATCAATGGTGAAATTGAAGTGACAAAAGATATTCTGGTCCCTTCCATTAGGTGGGATTCTTCCTGTTTTCCTAAAACAATGCCAAAGCCAGCCCTGCTCCTTTACTGCATCCATGGGCACAAAATACCTCGTCCCTCAGCACATTTCAAACCTCCAGCTGGCTTTGCTGAGCTGCTGCAGCAAAAAAAGTTGGAGATGAACTTGCAGCCCATGACAGAATGTCATCTCCACTCCTGGCTGCTCCTTTACGGGCAGCCTGGTGGTCTTCCTGCCACAGCCATCTCCGTGTCATCCATTTCCTTTGTCCCATCCCAGAAGTAGCATCAGCAGAAATACACTGGAAGATCACACTGGGCTGGAAGCCAATGCAGATTTATGTCTTTGGATTTTTTTTCCCCCTTTGTGAGCTGCCTTTGATTTAAAGAGCAGCTTTTTATCATGGCTGAGGTGTTGATCTAGGGACCAGGGCTTGGCAGAGGGCTCCTGCTGACTGGCCCCTGGCAGGACATTTGGCCCAAACTCTGCTCATGTGCTGAGTTCCTGCCTGTTTAAAATCCATTTGATGCTCTCTTCTCCTTGGAAATTGTCACTGAGGGAGGTTTTGAGTTGGTTTATTTTCTCATGGATGGTGATTCCCAACTTCTTGTGCGAGGACCTTTTGTGACAGGAGGTGATGCAGGATGGCAGCTCAGTGTCCCAGTACAGAGGGGTAGGGATGCCCCCCACATTCAGGGGTGATCAGGACAACCCCTATAACAACCAGCAGTCAACTTAGGGTTCAAATGATTCATACTGGTTTTGTGAGTGCTAATCAACATCACCAGTAATTTACACTTGGAAAATAATTTCACATTCACTGAGCTGGGACTAAAGTTGTTGCACCTGAGCCAAGCTTAAATCTAACTTGTTCCTGAAGCATTTTATCAAGGAAAATTTGTTCAGGTAGCACCAAAGTGGTGTTTGTTACCAAGACCTCCAGTCTGCAAGTGTTCATCTGCTGCTGTCCCCAGCCTTTGCTGTTGTGCTGTTGTTTTGTCATTAACATTAATTGCGTCTTTAGATGCACACTCCGTGTTTAATATTAATCACCATGGTTTGTATATTGACTTTCCCTTTTTGCCCGTGGCTGAGGGGTGCTCAGAGGCCCCGAGCACGTCCTCCCCCAGCAGCCAGCGAGGCAGAAGGAGGGAAGTGCATTAGGAGCCCCCAGAGGAGGAGGCACAGCACTTAAAGGACAGAGATGCTCTGTGGGCGTGGTGGCGGGGAAGCGTGGCTGCTTGGGGGGGTTTGGGATGCATTAGGGGCAGTGGGTGTGCTTCCCCTGCTGCCCAGCATGTCCTCCCTCCCTGTGGAACATCCCAGGGCAGCTCCTTCACTGTCAGGAAGCAAAACTTCCCAGAAAGTGAGTGGAGGGTGGGACCATGCTGGGAGGTCCTGCTGGTCCATCAGGAGTGGGAACCTTGTCTGGTCTGCACTGGGATGGAGAGGGGGATCCAGGGGATGGTAAATTCCTGTGTTTTTGTAGGCAATTGGGCAATATGTCCTGTTAGGAAAAACCCACACGTTTTCAGGGGCTTCTCACCTACTCCAGCTCCTCATCAAACCAACCTCCACGAAGAGGGAAAGTCACAGAGTGACTTTAACTCGTTCAGTTGTCACCTGACTGAATGACAACTCATTTAGTTGTCAGCACAGACTAACACGAGATGTCAGAGTTGCTCTTCAGACAAGAGAGACGTTGGATTATTGTTCTTTAGATACTTACACTGTGATTAAATCCATAACAAAGCATTACTCCTGATTATGGCTTGGGCTGTTATTTCATTTGGGAATTTTTTCTCAGGTGTTTGCCAGGTTCTCCTTCCCTTGGGATCCAAAGGACACTTGTGGGGTCTCTGCCCCCCCTGCCAGGAAGCTTCAACCCCCTCTCCCATCCCACACCCACCAAAGAAGGTGCTGGAAGAGCCACTTGTGACAGTGACTTCTACAAACCACAGGGAAAAGCCCAGAGCTGAGATGTCTATTAAATACAGTTCAAACAACATCACACCAGATCTGTTATGAATATTTTAAAATAGGTTCTTAAAATTAGGAATTGCCTAGCGAAGGCAGTCATTAGTGCAGGTTTCATTAGGGCGCCAAGTTATCAAGTTACGAACTAATTTAAATTATATCTATTGAAATATCCTTTTTACATAAAACAGGGGGCATCGGGCTTGTAAAATAGACTGGGGCTTAAATGTAAGCTAATAAATATCTAATAAGTTCCAGCACGTGTTTAAACTGATCTAACAGACAATATTCTGAACAAATATTGTACCGTGTAACCGGAGCGGCCTCGGACAGCCCTGGAAGCAGGTGTGGATCATTTTATTTGCTTTTTCCAGGTCCCTCCTTGGTCCTGCTGCTCCTCTAAAAGCACATTTACACACCCAGCCTCTACCTGAGCCCAGCATCTGACTCTGTTTCCCCAACTAATTCATTAACGAGTCCTCGGCGTGCCTTCGGTGCCTCAGATCCATTATCCTCATTTAATAGTTTAGCCTAAGGACGTCTTTCAATATAAATAATCTTCCACAATGCTTAGATAGCACAGTTGTGTTTCTTTTTATAGCAAATGGAAATGATCTCAAAGCATTTGACCAGGTTTTGAATCATGGAGCACACGACAGAGCAGGTACAGAACCTGCCCAATTTTTTTTAGGTGGGGGATATTTTATCCCACCAGGGCTGCATCTCCCACACAGACAGAAATTCATCCAACATGTGTTCAAGTCATTTTCTCCCTATGACTTTTAGCTGGCCATGTAGACTTTTAAACCACCCTTTCTGCCTTAAATGTAGTTTTAAATTGCACCTAATATTTGGTAGGTAATTCTTTAAAGCTGTTAGCACCTATTCACAGTGTAAGTAGGGGGATTTTTCTTTTTCATGTGTGCCTTCTGGGATGCTAAAGGATCCAAGACTGGGGATGCAATCTCAATCCAGAACTGATCTCTGCAGTTTCCTGCAAGGGTGAAATGGGAAAAGTAAAATATTACCTTATTAAAAATTGCTCAAAACACATCTTCCTTGTTAAATATGCAGAGCTATTCAAAAATATTACCTTTCTGGGAACAGTAACAATACTCTGATTGCCTGAGTTACTATTTCCAGGACTTGGTTTACTGCTGAGGAAATATTAGGACTCCAGGTGAACAAATGAATTCCTGAATTTTCTGAGGATCAAAAAATGGACATCCCATACTCTAGAGGGGGACAGGCTTGTGTCAGTGAATGTGAAGGTAGGAGTCACTCGGATTTGACCACGTAATTAAAAGAAGCAGGGGATAAAGTTAGTAAACACACCGTCTTAGCAGTCAGAAAAGCCCAGGGCTAGGAGAAAATTAAAGCGCTATAAAATTGAAGGGTTTGTACTCTCATTAAGATATTCCTGCAAGGAATATCTTAATATCAGCAGCATCAAGGAGGAGAGGCTGAAAGCAACGTTCCTCACACCGATACAACTTTGGCACTCGTGCTTACAGTATTTACAGTACTACAGACCTCTCCTTCACAAATCAAATTAATTTGGAACCACTTATAGGCAAAGTCCGTCCACGTCTGAATCTCTTCCAGGCTGCTTTTGCAAACTACATTTTCTATATATAAATCATCCTCCAACTCCCTCAGTGAAATTAATTCCACACACTGTGTCTGCTAATGAGAGTCCACCCAATATTTTGCTATTGCAGACACTCATCAGCTCACTTTAATTTACAGGAAGCAATCAGCATCTGCCGAGCAGAGAATGTACAAAAGATGTCTCTAGCATTTATTGAATCTAATGTTTGCAATGCCTCCTCACCTCTGAAGCAGTCCCACGCAGCAGGTATTTTAGGATTAAGGTTCCTGGAAAACTGTTGCCTTCTTCAGGAATGCTCTAGCCCCTAAACCAAACGTGTGCTAAATGATTGAACGATATCTTGTAAATCATTTACCTCTTCCTGCTGCTAGTTTTCAGTGGATAGTGTTTATTCCGTTCCCAACGTGATGGCAAAGTTAAATTTTCATTTTGCTGAAAAAGAGCAAAACACGGTGAAGCCTTTCTGCTTGTTATTGCCTAATGTGGAAGGAGCTGGTTCTCAATCCCATGGATCACAGATGTCCTGTCAGGGCTCATATACACTGAGTGAAGTATTTGCATCCCCGAGCCTGCTGATAGACTGAGCATGTTTGTCTACAAAGTGCTTTTAAATGAACTAATACATGATTCATGTGGGCTCCATTGAGCAGAACACCAATCTGTCTGGACACACTTTGCTGTAGGCTTGACAATAGGAACATTTCTCTAGGTGAGACAGGTACAACCATCCCCTGGAAAACAGGGAGCCAGCAGTGCCTGTGGCCTGGCACATCCCAGCCCTGCACAGGGTCACTCCCAGCCCTGGGCTGCAGGTTGTGTTTGGGATATTCTTCCTCCTGTCTCTCTCTGGGTGCTCGTGACACGAGCACTGCATGAGCTGTATCTGCTCAGTCATGCTTGAGCAGGAGAGGAGAGTGCACCACCTTTATTATTTATACAGGGATACAATAAGATTCCTTGCAGTGGAGGAGGGAAAAAAAAAATTGATCCCAAGTATACTGTTTCCTATTGAACTAAATAGATTTTTAATCGAGTCTCTGTTCCTTTGGGTAATTGACTTAACAGTGCGGGCAAATTAATTTCAGATAAACTATAGCTGGGATTTTCCAAGGAGCACAAGGGTGCTGGGGAGTCAGCTCCAGTGCAGCGAGAGCAGGGCAAATATCTTAATTCCTCTGGCTTTCCAGGCACATTGCAACCCAAATGTTTAGACCCGGAGCTGAATCCGGCAGCTTTTATGCGAGCGAAACTCCCACTGAAGTCACTCAAAAAAACTGACTGGGAAAAGACAGCAGAAAACAGCTCCAAAAATTCCCAAGTGCTCCTGAATGTGTTATACACACATAACCTCCTCCCTGCATTTAATAACCTCATCTAAATGTTGCTCTTTGCATTGTTGTGCGAGGCTTTCTGTGATATTTGGCACCAGCGCCTCGTTTGGGATCTTATCTGCTCAGAAAAAAATTGATTTTCTGGTGGGCCAACCAAGAAGCCCACTCCAGTGGTGACAGACTGGGGAGCAAAATTAGCATCGCTCTGCAGCTTCAAAACATCCCCTTTCCTTCTATTAAAGCTCCTTCTAGAAAGTCTGTTGTTATAACAAAACCCCAAAACCAGGGAATTTGCAGCATTCCCAGTTCTGTTGAAATCACAAACAGCCACAGAAAAATGTGAGAAAAATGTGATTTGTAGCTGAGGGGTTCTCAGGGCATTGTTCCTGTTCGGTTTTCCCAAGCCCAGAGCCCCAGAGAGACAAGGAAAGCTGCATTCCCTTGTCCAGGCTGGCAGCAAAGCAAAGGCCAGAGGAGGAGCCCGAGGGCTGCATTTTCAGCCCTGATGGCTTTTGTCTTGTTGAGACAGGCAACTTTAGACATTTTACCTCCCTCCAATGTCAAACCTCTGAAATCCTAAATCTTTTACATAGAACTCTGTACCTATAGCAACATACAGAACAAAACTCCTTCCACTATTGTGTAAGGAAATGAAAAATACACAGTTTAAGAATTAGTAGCTGCTTTCCACGGCTGAAAAATTATATTCTGCAGACTGGAAACAATAAAAATACTGCTGTTATTATTAAAGAAAATTTACTGTATGGAAAGGTTGTGTTTTACATATTTTGGTGCCTTAGTCATCTAACTTCAGTAATTAAAGAGAAAATCAACTGAACTATAATTAAAATGAAATTATTCCTCAGATGCCAGTTGCAACTGTCATGAAATCAAGGAATGTGACAAATCATACTCTGCATTATTTACATGTTCTGAAAGAAAGGATAAATATGTGCCTATAAATCTTAATAAAATTATTTGTAGTATGTTTCCTCTCTGCAGCTGTTTGCAGAGCTGATGATTTGAGATGATTTGTCATATTTTCTGTTATTCTGTTGTATCCTGTTAACCTGGCTGCTTTTATTGTCATATCCTGAGTTACCATCCAGAATTTTATCATTTATTATCAAAATTACTATCCAAAACTCTGGTTGAGTGTGGTTTGGCTGCTGGTTGGAAAGAGATGAAATGATGTTGGGCTCTGATTGCAACATGGCCAGGGAAGCCTGGATCTGTGAAAATAAAATGGACAAACTGGATATAAAGAAAATTAATTTAAAAAATACACCATTCTGATCTGAAAAGCAGGAAATGCTATTTTGGGGGATTTTTAGTACTCCAAATAAAAACCTTTAATTGGAAGGTTATTAGTAATAGCAAATAATAGATTCACTAAGAGAAATGTTCAAAGTTCATGTAAAAGCCTGATACTTTTTCCAGCAATAA
Organism: Toxostoma redivivum; assembly: GCA_013397375.1. Classification (NCBI taxonomy): domain Eukaryota; kingdom Metazoa; phylum Chordata; class Aves; order Passeriformes; family Mimidae; genus Toxostoma; species Toxostoma redivivum. The sequence goes on from VXBI01011454.1 coordinate 249,425, forward strand.
GGATAAAAGTCAGAGCAGATGATGGAAACTCTTTTTCCTCTTTGCTGCTCCCCTTTTCCTTGTTTGGTTATTTGCCTGTCTGGATCACCTGGGATGCAGGAACCAATCTTCTCAGCAGAGCTTTATGCCAACTCAAATATTTTTCCTTTTTTTTTCCCCTTAGAAGTATATTAATATGATATTTAATAGTTTCTAGAAATTGTCATGTGGAAGGAGGGAGGGGTCACCCGCAAAGTCTCTGGACTACTGCAGGGAATTCAGGATATTATGATGAATTTTTAAAATAAATATTAAACACATGATTTAGCTGGTTTTCCTTCCTTTTCTTCACAAGTAGTATGAAATTAAACACTGTTTTAAAAGAACTTGCCTTTTTCCCCTGTTGCTTAGCTCATTGCCCTCAAAACTTTGAACTCGACTCAGCTGTTAATTATTCCATGGTGACAGCTTCCTATTGGCTCTTCCTACTGGTTTGCTCCATTAATTTCTTTTCCAAAACACAGCACCTGCTGAACAACCCCACTTTGTTTCTGACCCCTCCAAAAATGCTGTTCTGGAGGTTGGAGCTGCTCCTGCCAAAAGGGGATGCTGGATAAATCCAGGATACCTGAGGCTGGTGGGAACTGAGCTGGGTCACTGGGAGTAAACTGAGGCTCTGCAAGGGTTCCTAATTGGGAATGGAGCTCCTTCCTGCTCCCACTTAACCCCGGTGTTATTCCAGAACAAGCCTGTTGAAATTAGGGGAGTTATCCTGGCTTAACACCAATGTAATTGAGAGCAGAATCTGGCCCCGTGCTCTTGGCATGACTACTTTTTTGGCAGATTTGGCCACTAATGCTCTCAATGGGTTTTGAGCTTACATTTAATGGCATTACATTTATTTTAATATTTTTTTAAATAGCTAGTGTAAATTGATTCTGCTAAAAAAAAAAAAATCCCTTTACCTACTCGTGTTCATTTGTATTTCAAATGGCCCATTACATTTTCACTAACAATCATTAGGGCTGTGTGAGCTTATTGAAGCTTGGGCTTGGACTGAAACTGTAAAAACTGCCAGGTCTGGATTCTTTTAATGCTGAAAATAGCACTAGAAAAGGGCTCTTTTTTTTGTTATAATACATGACTAAGTAACCTGAAATATGGTTAAGCTGTGGTGAGGAAATACACTACGTTATTTTTTAGGTCCTCCAGTGGAAAATATGGGCACAGCCCGGATGAACTCTGATACTCTGATCAATATATTAATATTAAATCTTCCAGATTCAGGCAGAGCCACTGGCTGTAATTTTAGTTCTGAGTCAAAAAAACCCTGACAAGAAGTTGGTTCCCAACTTTGAGGAGCCATGAGCACAGAAAGCAATTCGAGCATGATAAAGGAACAGAATCCTTACAAGGATTTCCACTCATGGCTGGTGTTAATCCTGCATGCAGGGCTCCAAATGGGGAACACGAGCCCCTGGTGTCTGTGTCAGCTGTTCCTGCAGCGGGCTGGGAATGCCAGGTGGGAATTGGGGACTTTTTGGAGAGAAGTCTGGGAAGGAGATGGAGCACCAGGTGCTGGACCTGCAGAGCGTGGTGTCCCGACAGCTCTGGGCACAGATGTCACCTGGGGCCTCTCTGCAGGGCTGGGGATGATGCATTGAGCCTTCAGTGCTCGGGATCCAGGGCTGATTTCCTGGGAAGAGTGCCGACCAGCTGCAGCTCCCCATTGCCCATCTGTCTTAGCAGAGGTTGGGGCATCCCCTGCTCTGCTGGCAGGTTCTTGCACACTGCTAATTGTACCTCTCCTAATTGCTGCCATTAATTCAGAGCAGTAAAGAACAGGTATTAACACAGATATTTAGCCTTGTGCCTCGTCCACATCCCAGCCACACGGCGCTGGAGTAGAGCCATGCATGGAAATATGTGCAGCAGTCTGCATTGGTAACCTAAAAACACTTGAAATATTGGTTTGAAATAGCTGAATATGAGGCCATCCACCAGGGCACAGCTCTACAAGGCTGAACAGCTTATGCCAGGTGCAATTGTTGGCTTCTGAACAAGCTCCCTATCAGAAATGTAGTGAACAAACATTGAAGATACAAAGAGTTTTTTGACTTGTGCTGCTGGCTGACTTAATTCTGCCAGCCCCCACCAGTGCCCCTTTCCAGGACCTTTTCCAACCTGTTTGCTTCTTTTTTTCCTTGCCTACACATACATCTAAAGGATCTCTAACTATCCTTCTGCTCTACTTTTTAACTTCCCTTCATATGACACAACACAAAGAGAGCATAGCAACATGAGTACTTTTTGCCTGGTTTATTTTTTTTTCCCCAAAGAATTACCTCAATATTCTTTGCATTTAACTCCTCCACGTAGCCATTTCTGGGCCAGCTGAAGTTGTTTTGAGTTGTATCACTCCTGCTTGCATTTTCTCCTTGCCAGCCTCCTCCCATGCTGAGCCATTGGCAGCTCCCATCCTTTTACACGACTTCTTCCAGGTCATTGATACTTGGAGTGAAGAGTGCTGTCCTGACATTGATCTTGCTGTGCTCCAGTAGGCACTAAGAACAAACAATATTTGGTTATAGTATTGATTTCATGGATTACAATTTTTTCCCAATCATGTGCTTGTTAAGCACCTTGTAAAATACATCATGTCACACGTTCATCTCCTCAGATTTGTGGTGAAACAAACCCAGTGCTGACTATTGCCTTCAGACTGGGAAACCTCATCCTCCCCAGTACCTGGGAGTTATCAGCCTTTAATTTCACCTCAGCTGATGGCTTCCAGCACAGTATTTCAAATTTTCCTAATTTGTGAGCAACTGGACAAGCTGGCTACTGAAAATGGGCACCACGATCTAATAAAAACCTAATAAAACTTTCAAAGTCCCTCTCAGGTGCTCTCAGGGGAGGATTATGCAATCCCTGCCATGCAGCAGGAGCATCTCCCTCCACTTGATGTGCAGGCAGAGCCAGGCAGGTCTGAATGGCTTTTTGTGTCCTCACTTCTTTTTTTGGATGAATTCCGGATGCTTTTGTCAGGCTCAGAAGTCACTACTGATACTTTTCAAAGTAACAGTGCTGTGGTTTGATGAGAGAGGAGATAATGTGGCCATGAGGCTTAGGATGTATAAACACACACATAATTTCATTAAGTGCTCTTCCTAATTATTTTATATATTAATGCACTGCCGTCACTGCCTGCCAGATAATCTTTCATGTGGAGCACAGAGCTAAAAAGACATCAAAGCAAATTTGGCTGCTTCCTTCAATGTACAGTTTAGGAGGGCAATTTTCTCAAGGCAGTAGAATCCCTACATGGAAATATAATAAAATAAAAATGGCACCCAAATGTTGATACAAGTGATATTTGCAAAATAACTGCTTTGAAAAATGTACATTTCAAAATATAATGGTTAAATTAGGCAGGAGACTTGTGAAAAACTGCTCAGCCTGGTTTTGGTGCCACTTTACAAGGAAGAAAGACCCAGTGTTACAAAAGTGGTGGCAACATTTTTTCTGCTAAAAATTAAATTTGGCATTTCCAAGAGCAAGGCTTTCTCACTGGAATTTTTCACTGCTCTCATGTATAACACAGATTTCAACATTTCTGGCTCTTCATAGATTCCATCATCCCCAAATGACATGGTCTTGACCCCACCCATGCAAACCAATATATTGAGGTGAACAGAGGCTGTGGTGGGCACAAAGATCTGTTTGTATCATCATAGCTGCGTGCAATAATTCTTAATCTTATGTAAATTTGGAGTTCCTGTATTGAAATAATCAGAACTGGAGTGTGGAGAGACAAAATATGGGCACCTGACTCTTCCTTCATCCAAGTTCACGATGTCCTGTGAAAAGCTGAGGCACAGAGCTGTGAAAACAGGACTGACTCTGAAAAGAAAACTGCAGGTGCTTGCAGAGAGAAATACCTTTGTTATTCTTCCTCAACCTTGCTAATCCTCAGCAAAGTATTTTAAAAAACATTTCAGTGACATGATGGATGTGAACCATTTAAAAGTTTTATCGAGCTTTACTGTAGTGCAAATCTTAAAAATACTATAGAAATTATATTAAGATTTTCAGTAAGGTTCCACGCAGAATTATGAATAAATGTAAAATTGATTTCAGATTGGAAATAGATGCCAGGAAGATTTTGCATATCGGGTAGAGCAATGAAATTACATTTATTGCTGTTTTGTTTTTTCATTTTTTTTTTAAAAAAAAGCACTTCAGCTCAGGTAATAATTGTACAGTCTATTATAATGATCCCAGGAGGTGCTTAACAGTACTGCAATTCTAAGTTTTACACTTTTATTTTTCATTTGAAGAAAAACTTGTCACAATAAAAGTGATACATTAACAGAACATCACTTCCTTTTTTTTTTTTTTATTATGCGTATTTAGATTATTTCCATGAAATTGCTTATCAAATCCCACAGGCCTTTAAAGATAACTGAACAGTTACCCATTTGTGTTAACTCTGGGATATTGTGCAAGAATTTCTGATGGGACACTGAAAAGATAAAGTGCTCTCTGAGATTCATATCTTCTGGTTTTGGCATTGAAGGGCTGGGTTTTCAAAGCTCTGTAAGCACTGAATGATCAGGGCCTTGTGGGGTATTCGAGACAACCAGATTGTCACATCAGGAATGAGATTCCCTGAGGGTCAAAAATTCCCATTAGTCTGTCTGCTCCTCCTTATAGGTGTTTGAGTACTTATAAAAATCCATTTCTGAGGTTTTTAAGTACTGTTGGGTTTTAGCAGATGGATCCACCGGAATGATATCTCCAGTTTTAAGGATATGAAGACTTGATTTCACTCACTACTTAGATTTTTCTTCCTTAAAATCGTAGAACCATTCAAGATGGAAAACACCTCTAAGACCATGGAGTCCAACCGTTCCCCAGCACTGCCAAGGCCACCACTGACATGTCCTCAAGTGCCACCTGCACATGGCTTTTAAATCCCTCCAGGAATGGGGACTCATCACTGCCCTGGGCAGCCTGTTCAAATGCTTAAAAAACATTGACACATTACAAAATAGATCTTTACACACAATATCATTTAGGATATTTCTACTATCTTTTCTTTTCTCCAGTGAAACAGCCAGGTTTTCCATGTCTTCCAAGCATTTTTTTCTGGATAGGTTCATGTTTCTACCACCACTGGCCATCACTCAGGTTATGATTTCCTGCAGAGAAACAGCAGTGACAAGGGTCACGTACTGGACCTCCAAACAAGCTTGAGTGTCCCCTGACTGAGGGCATGGAAAACCATGTGCCTGGTGGATAAATGAATCAGAGAAACAATTTGGTTGGAAAAGACCTCCAAGATCATCAAGTCTGATCTTTGTTGATCCCCACCTTGTCACTAGTTCAGAGTGTTGAGTGCCACATCCAGCCCTTCCTTGGCCACCTCCAGAGATGGGGACTCCAAACCTCCCTGGGCAGCCCCTTCCAACACCTGACCCCCTTTTGTTGCCCCAGGTTTTCCTTGCCTTCTGAGATTCTGTTGTTAGACTCATGTCTATGTTTTCCCACACTCTGTCTTGTAAACAACGAGAGTTTTGCATTCCTCTTGGAGGAAGCGAGGATGAGGGACAGGTGATGAGGCCAGTGAAGTTAGGAGGTCTTATCATCACTGTCCAATCCCTGCTCATTGGTAGTTGTCTTTAAATAGACATGTCATGTAAATGAAGCAGCTTTTCCTGTTCACCACCCTGGAGTCAGGTGTGTGCTCTCTCTCTGTGTGTATGTGTGTGTGTGTGTCACAACGGTGACACCCCTTTCCATGGAGAAATTCCTCCTCAAGGAGCCCAGGCTGGGATGTCACAGTGAGAATTAGGCTGAGGTTGGCGTTCCCATCCCTCAGCTGATCTTGCAGTGACTCCTTCTCTCGTGCAGGGAAGAGCTGGAGGCGCGGTGGCCACAAGCGCTGGGATGAGGCAGCGGCTGGTGGCAGTCACAGCACATTGGGCAATGTTCAAGGCTGTCAGCTCAGGATGAGGGAACAGGACACGAGTACAAGCAGACATTAAAGATTCAGAGGGAGGAAGTGCTGCTCATCGTGGCACCAACCTGGAGCACGCGTTGCCCCAAGACTCTGGCGGCGCTGGACTGCGGCAGGCAGCGCTGCCAGCTGAACTCAGGCAGTAAAGAAGAGTGATTGTACATCCTGTATGTAATCACAGAACATATGTCAGAGTGGCACACCAAATCTGGGCACACTTTACCCATGTAGTAAAGACCTGGGAAATTATGAACAGGCTACAGAAGGAAAACAACTTGCCAAATTTTCCTGAACCAAGCAGGAGGTTCCAGCAAGCTGGAACTCCACGCTGTATATTCTTGAGGGGGTTTTGGAACAGAAAGCTGGATGTGTCTATAGCATGTTGGCAATGCTCGTGATATAAAGAGCAGATGTCCTCACCTCCACCCACATGATTATGGCTGCCAGTTTTTCTAATATCTTCTGCCTGATGAACTGTCCAGTTGCAGGAATTTAGGCAGGAAGATACAAATGGTGTTTCTGAATTAGGGTTGTTTCACTCAGTGTGAACATCTCAGAACTGAACAAGGGAAAAAGACAAAGCAGACCAGGCCAAAACATGGTTTGTCTTGAGGAGGGGGGAAAAATTAAGATAAATAGATATTTTAAAAATGGAATTTTTTAAAAGCTTCCAACTGTTGAAATTTAAGTAAATCAAAGATTAAGAAGAGAAAAAACTCACTTAGAGATAAGAGAAAAAGCAGCTTGAAAAGTATTAGGAGTAAAGGGAATTACAGTCCAAGTTGTTTTCCAGATAGCAATAGTAGAACAACAGTAAACAGAGCAGTGAAGATGAGACTGTTGAATAAATATTCTTGTTTCATAATGCAGAAAAAAGTCAATTAGTACAGGATAGTGAACAAACTTTTGATGTGTGAACAAACAAAATGTCCACAACAAATCAGGGCAATGGGAAACAATGCTAATAAAGCTAAAAGTATGGGAAACAAGCTACTAATATTAATTCCAGATAAAATGCTGGCTTGGAAACCTGAATATTCACTTAATGAAGTGCTGATGGGGGAATCCCATGGCTGGTGATTGATGTGGTTGGTTGCTGATCTGTGACTGGAATCAGCTCATGGTCATGAAGTCGGGCACCTACCAAGCCCCAGATTTTCTGGAATCTGCATTTCCCATCATTTGGGAGGGTTCTTGGCATTCTCCAGTGTCCTGTGGGGATCCAGAACCTGGAAGAAAGCAATAAATTATGGATGACCAAGACACCAATGGGCGAGGATGGCAGGTATTGGAGCAAGAATTGAAGAACACTTTAACCATGAGGTGGAAGAGGAGCTGCCCCATGGGGATGGAGCAGCTGGAAAAGGGAGCAGTGGGATACAGGCAGGGTGGTTCCATGGATCAGGGTGGTTATTCCACTTCATTCCTGGGCACTCCTGGCTGTTTGAGGGTGACAGAGGCTGCTGTCCTCAAAGGCTGTGCTTCAGAAGAGGTTTCTGAGGGAAAACTAGGAAAATGATTAATGAACATACAGCTTATGGGAAAGGATTCCAGGGTTGGGTTTATTTAGCTTATCGAAGAGAAGGTTAAGGATGACTTGACCATGGCCTATACACACCCACATGATGAAGTGAACTTTAATAATGGGTACTTTCATCTATCAGACAAAGATATAACAAGGTCAGTGGCTGGAAATAAATTCAGAAGAGTAATTAAGGTGCATGTTTTTTAATGTTGAGAGTGATGAACTGACACAAGACTGTACTAGGAAGCATAGGGAGTTCTTTATTTTTGTAATTATTTTTAAGAGGTGCTGTTTTGCTCAAAAAAATAATTTTCTAATTCAGGTTGCTGAGGGAAATTCAATGCTGAGCTGGAACTATCCAATCACAGACAGTCCTTCTGGCTTTGCAATTTATAAATCTGGTAGTGTGAAAAAAGGACACACTGCCAGTACACCAGCGTTCACAGCTCCAACTGGAAAAGCAGGAGCAGCTATTGTTTGTTACCAAAGCATATTTATAAATATGAAATAAGGCTGAGCCCTGGCAGACGTGCTGGCAGGAAGCTCAGTGTTTGTTCCCGGGATCTTCCTGGCAGATGTCGTGTCTGGAAGTTTGGGCAGTGAAAATGCATCCTCCCCACTCTCCCTCTGCCTGCAAGGGCCATCCTGGGGCATGGATCCTTCCTCCCACCCCCAGAATCCTGGGAGGGGGAGAGGAGGTTTGCAACAGGAAAACTAAAATACCATTCAGTGCATGGAGAAGATGGGTTTTATGTTGCTGATGGCATTGGAAATTGTTGGGGAAGAAGAGTAAGCCATGGTGGATGTGACCCACATGGAGACTTCCCTAGTGGGATGTCCTTAAGCATCCCCTGGGGAGGCTGGATGAATCAGATAAAAAAATAATGGAGTTGTTTAAGTTGAAAAATACTTCTAAAATCATCAAATCCAAGCTCTAATCCAGCATTGCCAAGAAATGGTGGAAGGAAGAAGATGGCTGGAATATCACCTTGTCCCAGGTGGGGTCTGGAGGTGAAGACCAGAGCAGCTCTGGCCTTCTGAGTGAGCTCTCCACAGGCCACTCCAGAGCAGCCCAAATTGCAGCCCTGCATGGCCTCTTTTCAGTGCGTGACATTAGTCTGGTAATTTCCCTTCACTTTATTGGCTTAGCTTAATTAAACTTCAGTTATCACTTTCCTTCCAATTAAAGATTTATTTTTACTACTGGAATAAATAAAATGATGGGGGCACTGGGAGCAAATGGAAATGGCAATGGGGAAGTTCCTTCTCAATTACATTCCTTTGGTTAAATTTTGTGTTGTGGAAAACAAATCAAGCTGGGGGTCGGCTCTGGTTTGCAGCCAGTGGATTTCCAATAAATTAGATCTGATTATATTGTACAAGAAAGAGATGTGGATGGAAAGCTGTAAAGAAGTGAGGCTTCTGTTAAATCAAATAAGTAAAATAATTTGGGAATGAGATTTCTAAAAGCACAAGAAGTCTGCAACTTCCACTTCAAGTTTTTCAAGGCACTCCGGTTCTCTCACAGTGTAAAGCCTTCTTAAATGGCACCAATAAAAAATCTTCCAATTTCCATCTATATTTTGATTACCTTACAGTGAGTACAGAATATAACAAACTCCCAGTTCTGTAATGAATTCAAATAAACAAACAACTACCCTAATCCCCAAGCAGGCCTTCCCTAAACGAAATTGAGAATAATTTGGGGATATAAAGTCTCTTTGTGTTATTTGGAATTGCAGCATGCATTAGCATCGTTTGGGTTTGCTGGTGCTCTATATATGATATTGGTTCCTGGTGAATAGCTTAAAACAACAGGCAATTGGTAAAGAAAGCAGCACAAGGGTTTTTTTTTTTCCTGTGCAAAGGAAGGAAGTAATTTGCATTTTTATCCTATTAATTTCTTCCCTTAAAACAGGTAACAACAAGAAAAAAAAAAGAAAAAAGGAAATAGTTTTCTAGTCAAAATGTTTTTGCCCAGTGGAGTCGTGGTAATAAAGAGTAAAAAATGCAGGAGATAATTGTGAGCACTTTGCAGAAGTGCCCCGGTGGCGCTTGGCCGGGAGCGCGTCCGCTGCATCCCCCGGGAGCGGGGTGGGAGAGGAGCTGGAATCCCTCTCCTCCACATCCATCTGCGTCCTGAGCAGCGTTCAGACATTCCCCGGGATTTAACAGGACAACTCTCAGCCCAGAATCATCTCTGTACCTTGCATTAGGCAGCCAAGGCCTGTAGGGGGAGATTTCTTATTACTCTTTAAAGGAAGGGAAGCGGGAGAAGCCTTGGAATGCTTATGGATATTATTTCTTCCTGGAGGTTTCCCTTCTTTAAAGGTTTTTAAATTAGATGAAAAGACCAGATGCTACTGCAATATTAAATCTAAATAGGTTTTTTATATATCTAGCACTTTATAAAGGTATAATATTAAGTTCTCATCTGAATTAGTAGATATAATTGTTTGGCAGGGAAGGACTTGTGATTTCCAGTCTTTAAATATCTAAGTTGAAGGGAAGGAGACCTGGGACCCCTTTTTTGTCCCTGGGTTGGATGAAACAGCAGCTGACCCTCGTGTGTTGGGTTCATGGGATTTCACCCAAGGCTGGTGAATTTCTGGCCCTTGGAGAGAGAAGGGAGGGAGGTGAAGGGCAGGATTTTCCTGGGGGTGCACTCACTCCTCACCCAGATGTTTTGGTGAGGTCCCAGGGGGTTCTGGCACTGCATGAATGCCCAAGAGCTCAGTCTGGCAGAGGCCAACCAAGAGGATTTGGGGAAGAAAGTAGCAGAATGCAATATTTTGCAGGTTAGTTGGATGGAGGGTGACAGAAGCAGCTGATTTTGTGCTCCTTATGGAGGGGAACAGGGAGCTGCTCCTGGTCTTGGGGTCCTACAGGGTCCTACCCACCCCTGTCCCCATCCCCAAGGACACAATTCCTGCCTGGATGAGCCAGAGCTGCCAGAGCCTGCGCTGGTGCTGCCGTGGCTCTTCCTGCTGTGCAGAGCTCTGCTTTCATCTGTCACAGAAATACCCCATGTTCTCCATTTGTGCAGGATAACCTGACAAAGGAGGTGATTTTACAGCATGTTACAGTCAATCTTATCTTTAAAGTGACACCCAGTTACAGTGATTATTTTTCACTGCAAACCCGAGAAGAAAACACCATAGATCAGATCAGAAGCACACTGATTTCTTCCCTTGTACCAATAATTTGTATTTTTCCAAACATGGCCCAAAGCCTCGAGTTTTCAGACACTTGTGACCTAGTTTAACTTCACCTGTATGATAATGGAATTAGAAACCCTGCTTTCAGCAGGAATCAGGAGTTAAATCCCAAACAGTCCTTTCACAGAGCTCCAGCCTCTGGTGTTTGTGTAGTGAGGGGGAGAGACTGGAAAGAAAACAGCATCTCTAAGAAATTTGCAATTTATTTTTTTTTTTTAAGCGGTGAGGAGCAGCTTAGTTACACTGTCTCTACTTCATGGAACAAGAAACCAAACACTGTAAGTGGAAAGGCAAACAATTGCTTTGCTCATGAGAACTTTCAAAATAACACCTTTCAAAGCCAGAAATGCTGCTTTTAACCCACCAACATCCGCAGGCACTGCAGCACCCTGTGCCAGCCCAAACTTCTGAATGCAGGAAATCCCAAGTTTTTCCACTTGATGGGAAAAAATATCCAGATCCTTTAAAATGTGACCATGTGTAATGTAACAGGATGGTGAATTGTTTGGATTTAAATGATTTACATGTGGGTTTGTGCTGTAAAATTGCTTAGTGCCTGGTCCTGGATAAACCAGAGAGTTCTGGTGGCACCACAGTGACACAGGGTGCTGGAAAGAACAAAGTCCCTTGAGGAAAACACTGGGATCCATTCCAGGACCTGAAGGGGCTCCAGGAGAGCTGGAGAGGGACTGGGGACAAGGGATGAAGAGACAGGACACAGGGATGGATGGGATTTTGGGCAGGAATTGTTCCCTGGGAGGGTGGGGAGGAGCTGGGATGGAATTCCCAGATTTGCTGTGGCTGCCCCTGAATCCCTGGCAGTGCCCAAGGCCAGGTTGGACATTGGGGTTGGAGCAGCTGGGACAGTGGGAGGTGTCCCTGCCATGGCAGGGGTGGGATGGGATAGGCTTTAAGGTCCCTTTCAACACAAACCATTCCATGATTCTGTGTATGATCCTCCATACAGCTGGAATCACTTTCTGTGTTTAGAAGAAAACTTCCTGGGGATCTTTTGTCTCCTCCTGGGCACGCCCAGCATTCCTCAGGGAATGCTGAAGAATTCCTGCAGGCTCTCATGGAGCTATTAAGGAGCTGCATCGACAGCAAGTGCATTCACCAAGTGGCTTCATCAGGGCCATTCCGAGCTATTACCAATAATTCTTTAGGAAGCTCCATCCAGTGGAGTTTGCTGTCAATTAAGGGGCAATTCCTCGGCATCCCAGCATGTCAAATAGCCATTGTCTGAGTTCAATAACCCTCTCTAATTAAGTATTTACTAGATTCCACTATTAAGCCACTATTAAGCATCTTAAAAACCTTTATTTATTATGTATTAATCAATAGTCCTTTCAGAGTATTGGATAAGTAAATGAAGTTATTACGGGTCCTTTTGGTTTAATACTTTTAGTGCAGCTGAAAAATAAGGAATTTTACTCAAATAAATGGAAGTAATGTGAAAAGTCCTTTAAATCCAAGAAACACAGGCTTATAAACTAAAACCATAGCACCAACAGCCAACGTTAATATTCCAGGTTATTCCTGCATCCCCATGTTCCCTTTCTTGTGGTGACAGAAACAAGGGGCATCTCTCACTCCTGAGACTCCAAATGAAGCTGGGGTTCCACTCCCTGCATCAGTTCCTGTCCTCTTCCCCAATTTCTCTTTCAGCCCCACTCAGATCTGGATGAATAATAATTTCATCTGCACGAACATCACTTTGTTTGCCAATAATTTGATAAAGATTTCCCCTCCATGGCAATATGTGAATATGTTTACATAAGGAAACAGCAGTGAATCCAGCAGCCTAATCGGAATCCACAAAGGAACTCTGAAGTGCTTACAGTCCTCTGCTCCCTTTTGGATTTCTCCCAATACCTTCACTTAATGATCACAACTCAAAAACGCTCGCATTGAACCAAAATGTCTTAGACTAATTATGTGTTAGTATCTGATAACATTTTGCCACAAAAATGTTTGTTTGAATGTATCTTATCAAAGTAATGTTTGTGCCCAGGATTAGCCACTGCTTGGCTAAAGATTTGTGTAATCAGCTTATTTTAAGATTAATTCATGAAAAAAAAAAAACCACAAATACCTATTACCACTTAATTTGTATAATAGATATTTACTATATTTTAACAGTGCAATTAAAAATTAATATGGACTGTAAAACCATAAGGTCATGTAAACACTCCACTATTTATTTGGTAGTTCACTTATCTTTTATCCCGAGATGCGATTATGCAGCCCAGACCTTTCAGGTTTGCAGAACAGAGAAAGGTCAGCAGCGAGATGAGATGAATATTCCCACCTCCATCCCGAGCAGACTGGACACAGCCAGGCCCTGCTCTGCTCATTCATCACTCCCTGGCTGGAGAGGTGGCAGAGCTCCCAGAGCAGTGGATTGATGGAGGTGAGGCGTCCCTGGGGTGGGCAGCAGAGCTCCTGACAGAGCAGGCAGATCAAACTCCTGCCCCAGTGCTGTCTTTAGTCCAGGCTCAGCTTTCTTTTAATGTGTTTGATTGCCAGGGTTTGGCCTTGGCTCTGGGGTTCAAATGTCATTGGCTTCAAAGTCTCCGTGTCGGTTTTCCTTACGTGCATTTGAGCTTCCCAAAAGTTCCTGTCCTGATGATATCCTTAATTAACACTTCTTTTTCTTGCATGTTTTGCCTCTGTCCACCCATATTCAGGCTTTCAGTCTGCCCATTAGCCTGATCCATGGTGATCTGTATAAAAATTGATCTTCCCAATGTCCCTCTTCAAAGGGGCAGGAAGATGGGGAGGGCTGGAAACTCTTCTCTCTTGGTCCCATCCCAACCCTTAAAATCACCCTACCACCACTCAATATTTAATACCCAAAGAGCTGCACCCTCAAGGTCAGCAGAACTAGATTCAAATCTTGGAATAAACACATTCAACAAATTTTTAGTGTCTTTAGCATGACAGTGGCCTTTAAAAAAGCAAAATATTATTTTTTCTTTCAATATTTCATCAGTCCAGTTTCAGTCTGAGCTTAAATCTAGAAAGGCCTTTGGAGTTAAACACAATTTGTAAATGAGTTTCTTTGGTTTTGCTGATCTTCAAACAAATTTGTGTTTTAAGATCAAATTTGTGCTTCGAGATCAAATTTGTGTTTCAAGATCAAATTTAATTAAAAGAAAAAAAAAAAAAGGTTTCCTGTGTGGAAGGCTCCCAAATATCAAATCCAAGCTGGTTGAAAACTGCAGTTTCTCACCTGAGTTTCTGATCTCAAGAAATTAAATCCAGGAGAAAAACCTAAGGAATTCTTTCCTGCTGGCTTTATTAGCATTTCAGAAGCAGGTCCTAGGTCCTCCATGGGCACAGTCCATAGCATCATTTAATAATTCAGGCTTGGCTAGTAAAGCATGGATGTGTCACAGCTAAAAGTCCAGTCAAAGACACATCCATATGTTCAAGGTACATCTCGGAGGGAGGATTCCCAGAGTGTTTCCTTTGGAGACCCACAGGTCAGCATGGAAGAGCTGCCTTGCAGCCCTGAATGTGCCACTAATAACACTGGTAATACCTGACAGGGAAAATTTCCTGGTTCTTGCTTATCAATTAGCAAAAATCTCTCAATTTCTGATCAGCCATTGGCATATCAAGACAATTAAAAACACCAGAGGCTGACACTTCTTTCCCAGCAGGTGGATAACAAGCAAACTGTTATTCTGCAGTAATTTTAAATTTTAAAAATATTATTTTCCAAAAAAGCATTTCTCATTATCTTGTTTATCTTTGCTGGTCCAATTCTGACATGACTCATAGGTTGTCATGCTCAGTGTGCTGTTTCCCAGCAGTAAAACACTCCTGTTCTACCAAATTTGACAAAAATAAATCCCCCTGATGAGTGTTGTTCACACCACAGCACAGAAAACCAGTTGCCTAACACTGAATATGGCAAAATAAAATCATAGTTATTGTGGAGAGATCTGACAGACTATCTGGCCACTTTGAACTGTCTCCACAAATCATTAAATTGCAAAACATTTCTGAGGGAAAAACAAATTAAAAGGTCAAATCTTTAACACGCAAACATGCAAAAACCTCCACAATATTAATTATTTTCAGTGTAATGTAATACTAACCATTGCATATAGTTGTGTAACAGAAGAGGAAGGATTTAATTGTGTCAGTGTGATTGTCCTGGGAATTGGGGAGCTGCCGTAGGTAGGAGCTGGATTTCAGCCTGCCAAGGCATTGAAAAGGCATTGCCATTCTCGTGCCGTGTCCACCTCCTGCAAGCATCAGAACAAAGAGCTTTTATCTTCTCTTCTGCAAGAAAAAATAATAAGTGGAAACTAAAATCGTTAACAGTAAGTTCAGTAAGAAATGCAGGAATAATGTTGGATGGCAAAACTTTAATATTTCCCACCCAATGCCTGCTTGGGGATCACAGAGTAATTCAGCATCGCTGTTGCTGTCACCTCTGGGCTCCCCAAAGATAAACTTTAGGATCATTTTGGACCTATGGACACAGGAGGCAAAATTTTGGGATTCATTCCATGGTCAGCATCTCTTATGAGATATTTTCATATTCCACTCGATTTTGCTTTTCTCCTCCTTGTCCTGCAGTGATGAAAAGTGACCCTGAAGTGTGGCAACTTTCTGTTCACTCAGAGATTTTGTTTGCTTTAGTTTCCTTGTTTAGTTGAACTCCAGACACCAAAAAGGAAATATTGTTTTGTCATGGATGTTTTCCTCTAGATTTGTGTTGTTATAACATAAACTTATGAAAACCATGTAGCAGTTTCAGCTTAATTTGTAGTTATATTTGCTGGCTTATTTCATTGCATTATTAAAACATTTAGTACCGTATGTGTCATTAATATTCCAAAAAGTAATTAGCATATTTAATCAAAAACAATTAGGAGCAGGCATTGCTTCCCTTTTTAAGTGATAAAATATTTATGGCTGGAATAAACAAATGGAAAACCAAAAAGCACTTTGAGGTGTTGATTTCAGGCATGAAAACAAAACAAAAAACCCACCCAAAAGCAAGAAGGAGAAGATGCCTTCCAGCCTCCAGCCAGCCCCTGGTGGGTTTTGGGCTTTTCTTCCTCTCCAGGCTGACAATTATCATGTTACCAGTTTAAACCAATCAAGTTTTGCTCCAGTTTTCCCATATTTTAGTTAAATAAGATAATAGAATTAGGAAAAAAAGTTGGGAATCCCACCTTGGAGCCAGCTTTGTGCACATCTTTCCTGTGAGATAGAAGAAATGGTGGACATTGTTTTGTTTGGTCTTCATAGCAGGGACAGAGATGCAAAAGCTGAAAATGTGGTGGATTCAGGTCAAGAAATTCCTCATTTTATGTGGAATGGAGGGTAAGGAAGATGAGGAAATACAAAAGAGCTCCCTGTCCTTCTGCTGGGCTTGTAGAGAGCTCCCTTGAAAGAAGCTGTGTAACAGTATAATAAATTTTCAACAGTTGTAAATACTTGACCAGAACTCAAAATAAGATTAATTAGTTGGTTTTAAGGCCTTGAGACCATTTCCTCTCACTTTTCCCTTGCCAAACTGCACCCTTCAATCAGCTCTGTTGACACACCACAGGGAACATCCTACCTATGAACTTTTCCAGCTACAGCACATCCCAAATGCTGTATGATGCTGTTTCCATGACCATTGGTGATCATTGCACAAATATTTTTGGATTAGTTTTAAAATTCCTGAGCAGGACAAGCCCTTTTCCAGGTGCTCAGTAAGTGGTTTTGTTCTGAGGCATTAAAGAGAAAGATTATGGAATGGTTTGGGTTGGAAGGGACCTGGAAGACCACACAGTTCCACCCCCTGCCATGGGCAGGGACACCTTCCACTGTCCCAGACTGCTCCAAGCCCTGTCCATCCTGGCCTTGGACACTTCCAGGGATGGAGCAGCCACAGCTTCTCTGGACAATCCGTGCCAGGCCCTCTCCACCCTCACAGGGAAGGATTTTTTTCTCATATCTCCTCTGATCCCACTCTCTTTCAACATGGACTTTACGTGGAGTTGGCTGGTTGTTCTATTCTTTTATATTAAAGCTCAACAACGAGACACAAATCCTCCTTTTCTGCTTTGCAGAGGAATAAGTTGTTTGCAGTGATTTGAAAGCAACCCCAAAGCCCAGCCTGGCCAGGGTGGATGGGGATGGAGCGAGCTGGAAAGCGGCTCCCGCGCACGTTTATAAATAGGCTGCGCTTCTCATCCTGAAACATTGCTCCACTTTGCCTGTTGTGCTGTAAATTAGCCAGTTCCTCTTTAAACAGAGTCAAAAGAAACAAAATACATATGTAACACTGCTGCCTGGAACACGTGAGGGGAGGGAAAAAAAACAACAACTTATGAAATGCGGAAAACATTTGTTCAAGTCTCCAAGGAAAATGAAGTCAAACCAAACAAGCATATAATATAGATGTACGCCTCATGGGCAAAGTTACCTCTAAGCCCATATGTTTTAACAAATTAAGAGGTAAATAATTTGCTGAAGGTACAGTTCAGCCACGTCAGAACACCTCTGGAAATGAGATATCTCTGCCTTTCAAGTGGTGCTCCTCATCAAAAGGTTTCTTTCTCTACTTTTTTAGAATAGCACACCTTGTTTTGTCTCAAGACTGTAAGTAACTATTAACCCTTCAGGGCCTCTGCAAATGATGTGGTCATTTGAAGTCGAGGCTGCTTTGCTGCTCTCGTGTCTGCAAGCAGCTGAGAGAGATTGATAAAATTCAGGTTTTCAATAGGGGAAAGCCACGAGGGACTTCCCTGGGAATGAAAAGAGACACAGTAAGGTTACTACGTGTATCCTAGAGTCTGGTACATAATTCCACCGTTAAAACTCTAATTTATGAAAAAAATGCTGGTGCCGTCCCCAAAGGGTTAAATTCCACTCGAACTTTTCATTTTAGTTAGTCATGAATATATCTAACATACAGAGGCCATCAGCATCTCGCCACTAGAGACTATAAAGTCTACTTACATAGGGTTCCTGGGATTTTTCATGTTCTTATGGAAAATATCTCTGAAATCCCCGAGCTGAAAATTTTGATCTCATTTGTGGATGTGAGTGATGCTGAGAAAGGGTTGAAGAGTGAAGAGAACACTTTTCTCGCATAATTTCATTTGTCAGGAGAATCTTGCCGCTGACATTGGAAGAGTGATTTAATTGATTTTAATCATACACCTGAGATTGGGAAATTGAGCCCTCTGTCCTGAAA
Source organism: Toxostoma redivivum (assembly GCA_013397375.1). Lineage (NCBI taxonomy): Eukaryota > Metazoa > Chordata > Aves > Passeriformes > Mimidae > Toxostoma > Toxostoma redivivum. The sequence goes on from VXBI01011454.1 coordinate 267,385, forward strand.
AATAATTCTAGGCTTCCATGAGAATGTCTAATTTGCAGCTAATAGTTTTTTTTTCTTGAAGTTTTGTTATGAAGTTTAGAAAATACAGATCAAAGGCTGGCACGTAGAACTGCTTAGCACAGCCGGAGCCGCCGGATCGGGGCCGCGGTGTTTTGGTCTTTCAGGGGTATTAACAGGCACATCTGCCTGGTTTTGGACAGGCAGGAGAACAAAAGCTCTGACTAAAGAGCACAATTTGCCTTCAGAGAAGAGAGACTTTTATATGTTGAGTGCAACCTGGAAGACTCAGAGTGGTACTTCACTCCTGGTTGTGTTTAATCCTTGATTTTCTCTTGTCATCAAGTACAGCGTTTATAAATTGTTCATACACACCAAGAAGAGGCTTGTTGTGTGCCCCAGCATGCTGCAATGATTTATTCTAAATAAATAATTCCTTTGTTTTTATTTCTCAGTTCAAAATAAACAGAGTTATTCAATTACAAATAATAATAGTGAACACAACAATGAAGCCAAATAACTTTTGGATTATGGAGAACCAGCGTGCCTTATGCTTTTTTTCACAATGAAATCTCCATGATCTTTATTACCTCTATCAGCTGTTATTCAGAAGGGGATTACAGGCAGCAAGAAGTTTCACTTTCCCCAATGCTTTGACACTGAGGAAATAATTATATTACAATACTTATATTGCTCCACACAATAGAAGTTGTTTGGGATGTAAAACTCAATATTTTCTTTTCTGTAACAACTCTGAAAATTTCCATATTGGATATGTACTCAGCGAATTTTATATTCCAAAACTGCACTGACAATGCTGTTAAATAACCATTCATTTTTTTAGTGTTCCTTCTCATATAAAAACTAGAAAAAAATATCGATTACATGGCCACTTCAAGGAGGTGGGAACCTGCAGGAGAAACTGGAATAAGAAGTGTGGATGCAGAAATGGGTTTAATTTAAAATGTTTCAGGGCTGGGCCAAGGCAACACCACTTGTCAGTTTGGAACTAAGGACTCAGACATCTTTTGTTTTAATCAGATGTTGTTTTTGTAAGATATCTACAAGCTGAAATCTCCTTTTTCTGCTGAGAAATCAAAATTGTTGAGGCAAGCTTGGAATCTGTGATTGGAATGACTGGCTTTTATTTTCTGGATGTAGTGATATCTTGTGAAAACTCCATAACATTGAGAATTTGCCATCTTTCTTGCTTTTTTGGCAGCAAAGTCTCCTCTCAAGGAGACACCATAAGGAGTTGATAAGCTTGCGATCCGTGTTATTTCTGAAAAAATATTTATAGTGAAGGCCCTGCACAAAGAGAAATATCAGCTTCTGGTGAGGCAGGGACAGTTCACATTTTGGCACAGCTGCTAAAGCACAGGGATACCCTTTTTGCCTGTATCAGTGAGGGTTTGGGGTGTCTCTGTCAGCTTGGATAAATTTGCATTGGTCCTGCTTTAGCACTTTTAGCAGAGGTTCTCCACTCCAGGGAGCTGCAGGCTCCCCTGTAGAAGATTCCTTGCTTTTCCAAGTGCCTGGAAACAGGGATTAAGTCACCAAAACAGCTGTTTGATGGAGAGGAAATTTCCACACTGCAGCAAAAGGGAGCAAAATCAATCCTGTCATGAATGAAACTGGGTTTGTGTGCTCTGGCTGGGAACAGAACCATGATAATCAACACAAGCAGGGAAATGTGTCCTGGCTGAAAAACCACTCTGGGTACGACCAAGAGAAATTGCTGTGGAGGAGCTGTGAATCCAAGTGACCAGCCCAGCACACCAATTTCATCCTTCTCTTCTGTTACCAATGGGATACAAGTCATTATTTTGCTGTCCTGGCAAATTCAGTGTGGGAGAGCACAGGGTGATGAGGACCAGCCAAATGTCCAGCTCATGAGTTATTTTAAGCATGTGCAGCCCGTGGATATTTCCAGCCAGGGGATATATTTAGCCAGGAGGCCTCAAATGCTTGTTTAATAATTAGTTAATGTTTGTAAAGCAATTTGATGGTGACCAGAGCTGTGCAAGAGTTATTATTTTATAAAATGCTATGGCTTGTTGTATTCCTCGGGCTGTAGCAACCACAACAATCTCAATGCTGCCTGTTAATTTTCCTGAGTCTTTTATCATTTGCCCTCCATTGGTGATTAAGTGTCGTTTGTCTTATAATTTTAATGTTATCTTTAGCACACATAATAAAGTTTACATAATTATAGCCTATTAATATAATTTGCATGCATGTTAGTGGCAAGGCACAGGAAATGTTTCATCACCCAGCGTGTAATTTGGCTTATTTAACCATTTCCTTTTAATTTTCATCAATAGATCAGTGTGCCTCCTAAATGGAGATAACCTCAATAAATTCTCTTTTCAAGAGCCTTATCTGTATTAAGTCTCTAAAGGTCTCAGTAGCAGGACTATGAAGTGCTGAAGGGGGAACGTTTCTGAATGTCTGCTACGGGAAGTTTTAAAAATTCACATTTTCTTCAGACAAGCGTGGGTCTTCCTAATGAAACCTGGGAACAAGGTGCTCTCACAGAAGCTTTGAAAGTGTGTGTGCACCGTACTTCATAGCTGAGCTGTAACAAGACTTTAAATGAGTAAACAGTGTTTAGATTGAACATGAAAAGAGTCGGCATGAAAAGACAGGTTCAAAATATTACATGATGCTTTGCAAAAGTGTAAATGTGCCCGCCTTTATTTTTTTTTCCCCCTCTTGGTAAATGGCAAACGTTTACAACCCAACTAAAACAGTACCAAGAGAAATCCTGTGTTTGCTCTTTGGAAGATATTCAATAAATTATAGTGAGCTGCAAATGTCACTGGATTGGGAACTGTAAGAGCTTTACCTTTAAGTCTTTAAGTAAAGACTTGCAGCTGGTGCAGTGGCTTGGTAATCCCTAATGATAAGCTGCTTTTAATGTGGGGGTGAGGCAGTTTTCACACAGATATTACTGCATTAACCTTACTCTAGGTACAGTGCAGGTGTGCACAATATTGTGCTTTGCAGCCTTCCCTACTTTATTCTCCCCGAGTATCCGAAGCCTGCTTTAACAGATCCTCTTATACCATGGTGAAAAGATTGCAGTTCAAGCCTATTATCAACAAAAACCTGCCAAAAGGGCTACATTGTCAGACTTTATGATGGTACTAACTATTCTGTTGTCCTCTGGAGACCAAACTTAGACCATTAAATTCACTTCATTTGTGATTTCAGTGACCTGGGCTGCAGACATCGGGCTTTTGATGTAAAATGCTAGTACAGGAATCAATGGTACCATCTAGTTCCCCTTAAAGTATATCATAAAAGCATAATGGTCCTCTTCTAAACAAAAGGTGACACTACTCTTGTATAATACAATTATATGGGGATGATGTTTTCAGCAGAGTTTATTTGATATTATGATGTGCAAAGACTTTCCACATTGAAATAAACTGCGTAGCTGAGTTCACTCCATTATTTTCAATAGACTGACTCCATTGTCTGCACTGGAATATAGATAATTTTCATACAGTGGGGAGCTATTTTCATATCCTCTCCATGAAATAGATGAGATTATAAACAGGCTGGGATTACTCAAAAACCAACACAAGCCATGTCTACAGACCCATTTAAGACAAAGGCTGCCTCCGGAATGGTCTCCTTTGATCGGGAGGCTCCCAGGACTTGCTCCGTTTATTTGACAGATGACAGCTATTTATAGCAAATGTGTGGCATTTTTGAAAATTAAAATTTTACTGGTGGAATTTAAGAGTTATTTTCCACTCCAGGGACTAGCATTTCTGTGAAAAATGGTCTTTTTTTTTTTTTATACAGGCACCATCTTCGGTGTTAAACCTATTTGTAAACAAACGCATTGCGATAGCTCATTGTCAAACACTGAACAGGTTTATAATTAATGAAATTGCTGAAACAAAATAAATGGAGAATTAATACAGCTGCCAGTATGTTTGTGTTGCTGCACAAGTGAGGAGGCACTGCTGCCACCACAGACTAGACACTGGGAGCTTTTTGCAGCCTACCAGGGGTGAAAGTAAAGCCAAAAGCAATGCAAACCGTGCTGTTTGCCCTTGCCAGAGGGTCACAACTAAACCTAAAGAGCAAATGTCAGGATTATCCAAAAAAATCATAGATCTGTGTGTTCTCCCCCCACTTCCTTTTGAAGTATTTTCCTATTTTAAGTGTGGAGGGGCATTGCAGGGGGGCAGCTCTGATGTGGGGTGAGGGTGAGGTGGTGTCTGATCTTGCCTCTTGTGCCTTTTGCGGGAATTGGGAGATGCCAAAGGGTGGCATGGAGGGCTCTGCCAGGCCCAGGAGGCCCACGGATGATGCCAAGCTCAAGACATATCACAAAAATCCAGCATCCTGGAAAGGGGGCTGGGAGTGGGATGGCTTGCTTGGTCTTGGAGTTCCTGGTCCCCATAATGGCCCCAAGGTTGGGCACATTCCACCACCAGGGACGAGGGTTATGCTCCACTGGTGAGTTTTTCACTCTCTGTTGTTCTTGATTTCCCACATAAACACCAACAGTACTTTGTCCTTCTGCTCAAAGGAACTTCAAACTCGTGCCTGAATAAAAAGTTTCTCCTTACACCAGCTAACATTTTTTGGCCTTTCTAATTCTAAAGCTCCAAGGCTTTCCCCTTGCAGAGCTTTGTTTGTCACCTCAAGCTCAGTAAGACATTACTGGGAGATTTGGCACAGAGCTTGACCAAGGGGAAGGGTGTCCCCAAGCTGTGCAGATTTTGGGTGGGTTAAAGAAAGAAAAGATGAGAATAAACCAAGAGCAACTTCATCCTAATTGTGTTACTTCATTATCCAGGCCCTTGCCTTCTGCTGGCGTTGCTTCCAGCTGTGTTCAGGACAGGGAACTGGGGAAACAAATATCATTCCACAGGGTGCTAATGCTGCAGCCAAAGCCAAACCCCAGCAGCCTGAGTGTGACCATTAGCTCAGGTTTCCTTATGAATGGTTTTAATTAGTTCTAATCAGGGAGACCAGGAACCCAAAGGGCACCTCGCTCCTTCCCCCATTGGGTGTTTGCTGTTGCTTTTCTTAATGTCTACTCGTGATGAGCTAAAATCTTGCAGCTGGACAAATGTTCTTAATTAAGCTGAAGCAGAAGCAGATATTCCATGGATGTCAGGAGTTCCCTCAAACATGACATTTGAAGGACACTGAGTTGCAAAAAGCAATTTGTCCTGTCGTCCAGTGTTTGATACTCTACACATTTGCCATTATTTAAAATTTTAATTCTGGGCCTGCCATCCTTATGCTTTCCAAGATTTCTCCAAAATAATCTGGTAGTTATTAAAAAATATAAATTAAGAGTAGTTCCCACATTTTATTTTTTTAATGGTCACCCAACAAGAGAAAGAAGTAGGAAAATTTTCAGCACAAAAATTTAGTGTTTTTAAATGGGGCGTATAAATCAAACAAAAAATCCTAAACTTGGTTTTCTTTGCATTTGATATTTCTTTTTAATTCATACAGAAGTTTCATGGAGCCTGATACTCAAAGTTTACCATATCTCAGAGATATACATACTGCCTCAACTTGAGGTTTTTTCCCTTTGTTTAATGAACCAATTTATTTCATGAAAGAGAATTAATTTCTTCAAATGCAAAATTTTAATAGGAAATATCTGTTAATTTAGCAGGGGCGTTTACCACTTGTTTCATTAATTTGGGATTAAATAAACCGATCCAATATCCTGCATAACCTCAAAAACACAAACTTGAGCATCCTGTGTCTTTAAACATAAAGATTTCTTTTCCAGTGTGGTTAACAGGAGATTTAGGGACTTGCTGGAGATCACTTGGACACTACTCATGGCTCCCTCCTCCTCCATCCCTGGACCAGGACACCAGGGAGCTTCAGGCCCCATCCCTGTCCCCTTCCACAGACCCATGGGGCACCAGGACACCTGGATACCTGTTGAGACAAAAATCAGGTGCTGCCAGCTGAGCCTGGTGACAAAAATCGCTCTGAATTGCTCTCAGTTTGAACACCCGTGTTCATTCTTTTGGGAAAGTTTATGCTTTAGGCAGAGCTTTTCTACAAGCTTTTGCACCACACGTGTATACATTACAGCTCCAAATTGCCTCCAAGCTGACAGTCTTTCGGGTGCTTTAACTACTTTACTACCAAAGGGGCAGCAGGATTAATACATATATTTTTAAACCGCCAAAATGAAATATTTCAACTCGGTCTTTTCTACAAATCTTTGCCTTGGTGTTCAAACCTGCAAACGAGTCCATCAGCAACAGCTCAAGTCCATCAAAACCCCTCAGTGCCTTGATTGATAAATAGGGCGTGTTTACACCGTGGCTCCTGTGCGTTCTTTTCTGTCAGTGCTAATTTATCTGGAAGTCTTAACCCGCGCGTTCAAAATTCAGGAGTGTTTCATAACGAGGGCTGAGGAAATAAATTACCGCCCGCAAATAATACTCAAAGAAGTGGGTAAAGTCACCACACGAGTGTCTGTCACACACAGACAGACAGACACATTAACCTCTCAGAAATCCCGAGAATCCAAGCCTTTTAAGCATTGCAATTCTTCCAGAAAAAGAGGCAGGGAGCATTAAAGCTTGAATATTGAAAGCCTGCGCCGTAGACAGAGAAAGGTGGAGTGGGGGGAAGAAGGAGGAGAACACGCAGCTATCCTGGATGTATTTATATTGCTAGGCTGAGATGATTATTAATTATTATTATTATTTTGACTGCAGGCTTCCCTTCTGTTTGCAGGTGAGGTGGGTTTTGTGGCCAGCCCTTCCCCAGGCACGCGCGGACCCCGGCGCTACGCGGGGCTCTATTAAAGCCGCTGTTCAATAGTTTGGTGATATTCAGACAATATTGAAACATTCCCAAATGAACTTTGCAGGGAGACATTTTCATTCGCTGCCTCCCTCCTCATGCATATTAACAAATGGTATGCAAGGCCTCATTTAATTCACTGATTTTACATTCGGATCACTTTCTCTTTTACAGCTATTTTTACCGGGCTTCATTAATCTTTGTTGAATACAATGGCATACATCTTTAATGCGGCCGCTGTCAAGTCATATTTCAGTAAGAGCTGCAAACTGAATGACAGCAAGCAATATTAATAAATTTAACATAGACTATATCAATTTTTAACAGAATGAATGTGGAAAGCTAAATGTATTATTTTTCGTTTAAATCATAGGGTTTATCACCAGTTAAGTAGCAGCGATTTCAGGAAACTTGTGACGTGCCGTACAAATAGATTTACATCTCATTAATAAGTAAATTAGGCAAATGCCTTTCAAGTTCAGACAAGTACATAAGTGTAATCTCCATATTAAAGGAGTAGTCTTTGATAAACCACTGAGGAATTGCAGCAGCCAACTATGTGACATGTTGCCAGTGCCTGAACTCTTCCACATTCCCACCTTTAATTACACTGGTTCATTACTAAAGAGATAAGTGTCTCTCCAGTTAAGATTCTATAAATGAGCAGCATGCGGGATCCTCCCAAATCATTTTTGCAGAAACCATGAAAAGGTGGTAACAGTTATGAAAAAACGAATTATCACCTGCTCTCTTTCTTCCTTCCCTGTAATAACATTAAAATATTAAGATGAATTCCTTTTAAATCTCGGGAAGAAATTGTCCATTAAGAGATGCTACTTTGTTTAAGGAAGAAAGAAGTGTTAAAAAAAAAAAGAAGAAGAAAAAGGAGAAAAAAAAAAAAGAGAAAACTCTTCTGAATTTTTTTTTAATTTCCCTTCATAAATCCCAACAGAGATAATTTGCTGTAAAATTTAAACCCAGTGAGAACTTGTCTGTCTGTGTTAAATAAAAAAGTTACGGTTGGTAGGAGACATGTTTTTGCAGTAGCTTTAGCGATTATAGGAAATTACATGCAAAGCCAGAGTTCTGATCCTAAGTTAATTTATAATTGGAAAAAACTTATTAATTAGCTATGTCATTCTAATTAAGAATTAGAGGAGTGTGCATTAGAAAGTCAGTCAATATCCAGCTGACAGAATTAAAAAAAACCCACAGAAGTCTGCAAGCTCCATAGCTCTGTCCACCGCCACCCTTGTCATCTTTTTAAGGATTTTTCTGAATGTCTAACAGAAATTTGCTCGGTAAATACAGATATCAAAGGAAACAAATTGGGAATTTTGTCAGCCTGGAAAGGAAACCCCTAAACTGATCTGGTAGGTGTACTTTACAGGGCACCTTTTGGGCCTTTCTGGGTGATTCTGAAATGCAGCTTGTGTTCAGAGGGCTCCGTCCTTCTGCAGCCAGAGGATGAAGCACCTGCATCCCTGTGGTACCCACAGTCCCTGCATCCCTGCAGCTTTATCCAGCAGCCCCTGCATCCCTGCAGTGGTACCCACAGTCCCTGCATCCCTGCAGCTTTATCCAGCAGCCCCTGCATCCCTGCAGTGGTACCCACAGTCCCTGCATCCCTGCAGCTTTATCCAGCAGTCCCTGCATCCCTGCCATGGTACCCACCAGCACAGCCTTGCCATCACCCAGGCAATCACTCTTCCTACAAAAAACACCACAAATATTCATGGATAAAGACAAAGGAACAACTCTGTGGCCCTGCCATGGTCGTATGTGGAAGAACTGCAAATTTTGCCAATATATTTATGTATAAACAGAGTGCAGGGATGTGTATATTTGCCTACACATATATATTTATTTCCCATCCCACCAGCCTCAGTCCTCTTGGTACATTCCCCCTTTAGGGCCTTTTTCTGAGATTATAATAAATTCATTCTTTAGGAAACACCCCATGTGTAAATATTTTTTGTTAATGTTTTTCTCTCTCCAGTGTGCTGGAATTTTAAAGAGTGTTTTAATATGAAATTAGATAGAAAGTTTTGACCTTTTTGTGATTAAAATAATATGCATATTACTGATACAGGATTCATAGGTTGAAACCTACTTTTATTTAGGCAAATATTGAAAGAGAGAAAAACAGACTTGACAAAATGTGAGACACAGCCTGGATGAAAATAAAACCAAATCTTTGCATTCAGAATTGGCAAGGCTGGAAATACAAAAGGAGAAATAAAACTATAAAAGTTAATGTCTCAGATAATTGCACCCTCCAAAAATAAAATAAATAAATAAAATTATTAAAATAGTCTGGTCTGAGCCTTTCACTTTGGTATGGATCCTTCTCCATCTTTTGCTTTCAATTAGAGTAAAGGAAAAAAAAAAAGCTGGAGTGCTCAGAGATGGAACTGAGTTTACTTATTTGAATACCAAAAGATGACCCACTCTTAATGATATAAAAAATCTTTTGCATTAGCAAATTTCTCTTCTGTATTTGTTTTGCTAGCACAACACAATATTCACTTAATATGCTACCAATATCTTATCAAGTTAATGATCTGTTGTATGTATAGGGTAAGCTTGTTACTCATTTTAAATTAGATACAAAAGCACTACTGTATGGAAATTTGAATACTTTGGGTTTTTATGAAATTATAGGACTTTCATGCTTTAACAGTCTGTAGACAGCCTTAGTAGGACAGCAAGAGTTGGCTTTGTTAATGTGACATTACACAGAGATGCTGCTTAGCCTGATTTAATGGATCTCAAAATCCAATTTTGTAGAGCTTCTCTCCATTTTCTGGTCCTCAAGCTCAAAAATGTAAAGGTTGCTGTAGGAAACATGTCCAAGGAGTTGGATTTGGAAGAAAATGATGTGGTTGAGATGAGCCACCTCTTGCAGCCATCACTGAGTGTCCAAGTGACCAATGCCAACTGCTCATGATGTCCTGTCTGAGGTGAGTGCTTGCACATAATCAGGGAAAAAATGGGAAAAGGCAAATGTGGATAGAGCTTAAATATGGATTAGTTAAATGCTACAGTCATGGAACATCCTGTATCAGGACTGTGGCTGGTACTGGTCCCTGCTGCAGATCTTCCCAGAGCATCCTATCCAAGCATGCCACCTGATTCATGGCAGCCTAGAGGCTAAAAATGAGTTATTTCTTATGGGTTTAGCCACAGCAGATGGATGCAGGAAATATGGGACCACGCTGCTCAACAGAATTCTCCTTTGTGCCATTTGTTTGCTTTTTCCTACTCCAAAAGAAGAGCAGGATATTCAAGTTTGGGAAGTGTTCAGAGCACAGCTGTGCCCAGGAGCATCAGCCTCATGGAACACCAGGAACCTGAGGAATGAAACATCCCTTTGGCATCCTCAGGACCTCCCGTGTTCCCAGGAGGTTTCCATGTACAGGTACTGACTTTCTCATGAGCTGGTCTGGAGAAATGCAGGTCCTTGGAGCTCTGCCAAAGTGAGTTAAAGCAGATTTGGGTCCACAGCAGCCAAAAGCAGCAGAGCTTCAGCATCCTGCATCTCGGCATTTCTCCAGATCACTTAATGAGACAATCAGTACCTTTACATCCCAAATCCAGTCCAAATCAATATGTCTTAGCTTATTCATGTTATTACCACTTTTTTTCTTGTGGTGCCTGACTCATCTGATTTTCCTTTTGTTTCTCCTTCATTACTGTGGCCCCACACCCCTGGGAAGGCATTGCCTTTCTGGAAAATCCCACTCCTCTGGGCAAGGCTTTAAGCCCTTTTGCTTACCCCAGCTGAGAATCTGGGGGTTCATTTCCTGCAGAATTTTTGTGCATGCCAGGGGTGCAGGCAGAAGGGGTGGTTTTGAAAAAGTCAAGGCCAAGATGTGCAAAGGCCTGAGCCCCATGGGAATGGTTTCCACCTCCTTTTGGAGCACTCCAGAGGGCTGAAGGGCCACCCACAATAGATCTGCAGTGACAGTGGCATAGTTTGGGTGTCCCCCACTGTATTCCTGTGTGAGGGAAGGGGAGCCACTGCCTGGCATCCCCCTCCAGGGATATGGAGAGATGATGCTGGTCCAGGCAGAGGGAAAGGTCTGTGAACAATCGTGTTTGCAATCATCTCAGGGAAAAAGATCCCCCTCATCTCCTTTTTCATCATTTACAGATGCTTTATTCACAGCTCCAAAAGACTGGCTGGGGATTACTCCATCTTCTCCTCAGCCAGGCTGAAGTTTAGATGTGCAGCTATTTGAGGGATGAAAAAAATGGTAAAAACACTTCTTTGTTGTTGTTGTTGTTTTCATGAGTCACTACCCAAGAACTGGTGTAAGTTTCTGTGCTTGTTGAAGTTTTCTTATTAAAATGTTACTGTCAAGAGAGGTCTGGGGTGTGTTGCAATGAACACCCCACGTTACCCCCTGGTGCTGCAGCTCCATCCTGCTCTGATTGTCCCTCAATGATCACTGGAAATGGAAATCACCACCCTAAATTAATTACCCCTGTTCATTACACAGATGAATTAGACTGGCCCCAATCAATAGCACGAATGAAATGTCATTTATTTAAAACCCAGCCCTCGAGGGAAGCGAGCTGGGGATGCTGGGGCAGGGCCCTGCTGTTTGGGGCACACCAAGGCTCACAGTGCTCTGTGTGGGTGATGCTGCAGTTATGGCTTGGATGGTGAGGACAGCTGGAGCATCCCTGGAAAAAACAAAGCATTCCTGGATGGACAGAGCACTGCTGGGCAGGCTGAGAGCTCCTGGATGGACAGAGCATCACCAGGTGGACAGAGCATCACTGCAAGATGATGCTGCAAAAAAAGGAAACTTTGGCTGTGCTCCCTCTTTTCAAAATGCAACTATGTAAAGGTCACAGAGGAGGAGATGAAACTAGGAGTTGTAATAAGGAAGGAGAAATAAAAAATAATGACAGAAATAAATTGTCATAAGAGGGGATACAGTTATGATTTATTGTGATATTCTACAAATTTGGAGGTGATTAAAAGCCACCTAAAATTCACATTAACAAGTCACATAAAAATGGAATTAAACTAGTGGGCATAATGTGGCAGGGTATAAAGAAAAATCATGACAGAAATAAATTGACAGAAGAATGATACTATTCAAGTTTTACTCTGTCGCGTCACACTGACAGGAGACTAGTATTTTAATTTCAGAGTTGTGGTTGAGTTTTTGGAGTTCATTAAAGGCCCACATTAAGAATCTCATAAAAGTGAGAAGAAATTAGTGACCATAATGTGGCAGAGGAAATAAAGAAACAATAATGACAGAAATAAATTGACAGAAGAATGATACACTTAATGTTTCACTCTGACACCCTCTATTAATAGGCCGCTGCAAGCTGGAGCAAATGTCATTCATATTTTAGCCAAAGTATACCACTAATTAGGCTGGCTTTCTGCACTGGAATTAAATTTGAGATCCCTCACCTTTAGAGTGGGATCATTTGAATTCGAAAGAAAAGAGCTGGTGACAGAAAAAAAAACTTTCTGCTCGGGCTCTTCTAATGAGATAAAATTCCCCCTTCTCCCCATTTCCTAGCTATAATTGCTGATTATGTTGTTACACAGGAGCGGCTCTCCGCTCTCTCCTCCCCATCATTATGATTTAGTCTGGCATATCGGGGTGCTTCAAACACGGACTGAAGTGGTTTGAGTCTAATTTAGCACTCATTTAGGCCGCAGGTACTGACGAAGGTAAACACCGCATTGTTATAATTAATTACCCCTTAGGCCTAGCCAGGCCAGCTCTGTTTCAGCTGACCCTTATAATAATAAGGCTTAGGGGCATATTGTATTTCTTTTGACAGATTAATTAGAAATTCAGCCGTGGAGGTACAAAGCAACTCTGTCATGAATATTTAAATGGACTGACACAAAAAATCATGAAAGGGCTGCTGAACTACATGACAGACAGGGGATATTAGCCAAGTGATTCTAATCAATAATCTCTTGATCTCTTACATATTAATACACTGCCTGCTGTTATTAAGCTCCATAATAAGGAAGGGGAGAGAAAGTTAGTGTAGCTCTGCTGTAGGGCTCGCCAGGCCCCCAGTGTATACACTAACTGACGGAGAAAATGCACAGAGGAGCCGAGCCTCAGCCTCTTCAATCTCATCCAATCTTAAGGAATGGCAGCTCTGAGCATCGCTGGCCGGATAATTATTGGCCCTGACAAGGTGAAGGCGTTTGCAGGCAAATGAGATGGGAAGTAGGATAAGTCCCCAGACCACCCAGCGCAGGGCACGCTCAAAACCAACCGCGCGCTACGGCTCGGGCTTGTATTTGCTTTAGCAGGGGAAATATGGGAATCACAGCGCTTTTGAGTCGTGTTGAAGGGTCAGTGACAGTCGAACACCGGGAGCTTGCTGTTACTGTTGTTAATGTTAACTTTAACACCAAGTCAACTGGATTTACCCCCGGTCCCTTTGCTCATCTCCTATAACATCAAGGCCACCGAGTGAATTAAGCAGCATAGTAGAGCTGAATATCATCTAAATTCATTACAGCCGGTTCCTCCCGTAAATGGGGGAGGAAGCGCCGGCGTTGCTCGGGAAATGTGCTGCCTCCACAGCACCAAAGACTTTCTTTGTGCTGCTCAGGCTCGGGCTTGGGGAGAGAGGCAGCGGCAGAACCAGCGCTGGGTAAACGGGGCTGGGGAAGCGAGGGCTGTGAGCACTGCAGGGCTGAGATGTTCCATCATCTCCCAAAAACGAGCTTGTGGTGTGAGGGAAAGGGCTCAGCTGGAAAAGGGAACTGGAGCGGCTCCAGCGTCTGCCTAAAGTACTTAAAAAAAGAGATTAAATGACAGGAGGAGTGAGTGATTATTAACATATTTAAATCGCATGCACACAATGTTCAGATGGGATTAGAGGGACGATGCCGGATTTTTAAAAAATCATTCAACAGCCAAAATATTAGATGCACTTTTTTTTTTTTTAAATTTTTTCCTTTTTCATCTTCTTTTCTTTTTTTGTTCTAATTAAGAGGGAGTCACAGGTTCAGTGCTCACCCTGGGTCCCCTGCAGCCCTGCCCAGGCACATGCTGTGGATGCAACATTCCAGCCAAGGCCAGGAGGAGGCAATTTGGATTTCAGGGATTGATTTGCTTCATCATAGAAAACCCCACAAACGTTGCAGGACTCCAAGAGAATTTGTCTAATTTCCCTGGGACAGCTGAATGGAGGAGAGGGTCAGACACATCTCTGTGTACAGAACGGGTTTGATACCATCTGACTGCCATGGCCTTGGTGTCCAACTTCTAAAAATCCTGTCTGAAACTGATGTGAAGCCTCTTAGCCCCTAATAACTCATCCTGTATGTCTACCCTTATTTTGTTCTGATTAGGTGTCTCTGAGCTATCTACAACAACAAAAAAAAAAAAAAAAAAAAAAAAAAAAAAAAAAAAAAACAAAGAAAAAAAAACCAACCAGATTGAAGTGATGAAACAGTGGGAGCAGCTTGATAAGAAACCCCCAAACACCAAGGACCCCTCTGCCAGCAGAGAAGGACTTTGTTAGGTTGTTACACCACTCCTGAACAGGTGGGAATCCTCCTGGAATTGGGATCTGCCTTGGGAGCATGCCCTGGATCTCACTGCTGTTTCTGTCTCCTGCAGGTGCCGCAAAAGGGACTTAAAATATTTGCCTGGGGACAAGGTTCAGAGCAGTAGGGAATCATGCCCAGCTCTTTGGCAAGCTGTGACAAGATGTTATTTCATGTTGTGATTGCACATTGAACAGTTTCCTAAACTCTGTTTCAAAAGTCATACATTTATGGGCACGGTGCCATCATGTTGTGAGTAAAGAAGCCCTGTCCCATTTACAGGCTTCATCTGGTGAAGCTTCACTGCTCTGAGTGAACTCAGTAAATGTTTTAGGTTTTGCAGGAACACAGAGTTAAAAATACCTAAGTCTGAAAAGTGCTTTTACACTTAAAAAAAAATGCTATCCTGAATTTATCAACACTTATATTTGCAGGTCACACTTTACTTGCACTTGTAAGTTTAAGCCTAACCCTTCTCATTACTTCAATGCTGCTTTCAAACCTCTAATGCATATTTAAGTGGTAGCATTAAAAAACAGTGTGTCAACTGCCATTGATGTGCGATGTAGGGCACTGACCCTTTGAAGGCATTATCATGTCATTGGACCCATTAAGTGCAGCCATTTCTGTTGCTCTTAATTGGGTTGTGCAGTGTGCAGCAGTTGCAAGTGGTTGCAGTTTATACCATGAATTATAATAACAATAATAGCTGGTAGAGATCTGTGTGGGCACCAAACACGTGCTCAGAGGTGGCTGGGAGCGTCACCTCCACTCAACTTGTCACCTCTCCCTTTTAAAAGTAATAGAGGTTTAATTGACGAGCTCAAAATCAGTGTGTGGGCACTACTCAGTCTATGGCTGTTAATTAAACAGAGCCTTGTCTTCCAAAGCATCATTGGTGGGCTGGTTCTGCTCATGGAATAATGTGCTGTTCCCCATGAATCCATTTTTTTTTAAAGTATCTGGCCCCACAAAAGAAACCTGATACATCCTATCTGCTCTTGGTCAGAAACTGCAACTTCTCTTTCTTTCATTTAATTTTTTTTTCCTTTTAAAAAATTGGATGTCAGGATTCATTTGGACTAAGGCCAGGCTATTTTATGGCAAGTTTCAGCAGCTGAAAATATTTGCATCTGATTTATAAAGTTTTGCAAATGGCTGTAAACCTGAGACAGAGCCTAACGATGGTGGCACTGCTTGCCATGCTGTTACAATTAGAGCTTGGCCCACGCCGAGCCCCTGGCATGGAATGACCTGAACTTTGGAGCCTGGGATGTGATTCCAGGGGCCAAATCAAACCTCGAGGCCCTATCCCTCCTGAAAGGTGGAGATTTCTGGATCTGCCTCAGAATTTCCCAGCCAGGCCCCATCTCCAATAATTAGTGGCGTTGTCTTTAAATATCAATGGAAGTCATGATGGTTTATCATTTGCAGCTGGACATGCATGAGTGCCCTTCTTGCTGGTCTGGTGCTCCCACAGAACAGATAATTAAGGACAAGGAAAACAGACTGGGAGCAAGAGCCAAATGAAATGTCCAAATGCAAACCGTGCAGTAATTGCAATGGTAACAGTGGTGATGACAGCAACAATCATTTTGAGCCTAGCAGCTTTGTTTATAAAAATGTTAGCAAAAGGTGCAGAGCTGGAAACAAATAACTTTACCTCAGCCCTTTTATTGCAAAAACATAATAAAGTGCAGGCCAAGGAGTAAATTCATTGCAAGTCATATTAAAGGTTTTGAACCAAAGTGAAGCTGTTACAAACTACATCTGTAAAAATTGTGTAATTATTATGGGTGGGTAAAATCTGGCAAGAATTATTTTCTTAAGTAAAGCATAAAAGAGAACAGATGTGCTGTAACTGACACATTTATTTTTTGCCAGTTTCACTAATTCTGGACAAAAAGTTGCTCTCATTTATCATATTATTCAATGGATTTCAAATTAGCGAGGCAACAGTGACTTTTTACACTGTCCCAATTTTAATGCCTGAGAAAAAAAGGGGGGTGGGGAAGGCTGTCTCACTGAAAGAAAATTAATTTGTTTTATTGGGCACTGAAAAGCCAAGCCTTTTGTCAAACAGAGAAGCAAACATATATTTGGAGGGAGAGCTAGGTCACTAGTTAAATGTCAAGGTCTGCTAAAATCAAAAGGTAGGAGGGGTGGGTGACAATGAAATCTAAGTAGAAAACCATAAATGTAAAGAAACACCACGATTTCTGGGCTAGGGTGGAATGAGAAAAATGGCCAAAGACAAAGATAGGCAGCCTGGATCTGGAAGTAATTACGGCCAAGTGAAGACAACTGAATTCCATATTACTTTGGTGGATGTCTGTAAAGGCAGTTTGGGGAGGTATTTTGGTAAGGTTTACTTTTTGGAGCTTAGCAACATAAATTTGTTGTCACTGAACTATTAAATAAAATAGACACATGTTGGCAAAGAGTGCACAGCTGAGGGATGGAACTGATTAAGGGACAGCCTATGAAATAATAGCTTAAATGGGCCCACTGCAGGATTTTAATATCCCATGACAACACTCAATTGTCAAATTCTGCTGGAGTGTCCAGGATGCTACTAAAATTAAGCCAGAAATTCCTAGATTTATTCTATTTTTTTTACAGCTAAGAACAGGAAATGCCAGTAAGCTGTGAGAATCGGAGCAAGAAACAAGAAACTGGGAAGAAAAGAGGATGGCCTAAAATTTTATGAGATTTCTGCCATTAAATCTATAACAAATGTCTTTCACCTACACACGATAAAGAGGCAATGTGGGATTTTAATTGGACTTTTGGCTTTTCTTCATTTGATTTAAACCTAGGTAGAATTTCAAACAATAACACTGGAACACCTGGTTAACACGTTAGATGATATGTATAGTTGTAAATTGTGGTTTTAATAGGTGCTCACTGGAGGATTGCAAAGGGTCCCATTGTTCAGCTTGGCAGATATTAAAAAAAGTTCATGAACTACTGGGATTTAAAACCAGCTTGCATGATTTTAATATTACTCCAGTAATGTAATTTGATAATTTGACCAAACTTGTGGCCAATTTGTGGACAGAGAATCTGATGGTCACGTTAAGTGATTAAAGCACCCTGATTCAGGACTAAGCACAAGGCCTGTGTTAATTTATTGCAACAGGCCGAGCTGGAGAACAGCACCAGTGACTGAAATCTGATAATCATCATATTACATGGGCATAATCAAAGAAATGCCCAGAGGAAACCTGCTGCCAAGAAAAAAACAGCCCAGGAACACTCAGCACATTTCTCCACTGCAGAAACCACCTCAGCAAACCTTTTTGGCAAGGATGCTTCCTCTTCCTTCCTGGTTCAAGAATAAGGACTTGTCAGGATTAAAAGACATCAGACACTTGAAATATTTTTTTTTAAGTTTTTAAAAGTCTTTGGTGTACTTATGCCATCTGAGTTTCCATTCTCTCAACAGAGGAGAGAGGAAGTGCTAAAGTGGAAGGATTAATGGAGGTGGTTTGGATCAGGAGAGGACATTTCAAGGAAATCCCACCTCACTCCCCCTCCCTGCCCCATGTTTCACTTTGCATGTGAGCTTGGGGTGATTTAACCTGCACATTGGTGAGGACCAAGGCTGACTGCTCCTCTACCCTCCCCAAATGATGGAGCACATCAAGGTGACATCCAACAGAGGATGGCAGCAAGTGGTTGAGAGGACCAGCAGATGATAAAACCCAGCATGGATGGTGGTGCTGAGCCCCCTGCCAGGGCCACACCTGGGGCTGTTTCCAGCTCTGTTTGATCCTCCCCCATGGCTGAGGGTGGTGCTGAAGCACTCTCACCACAGCTGGTTCCTCATCCTGCTCCTCTCTGCCTGCTGGCCTCAAGGGTCTCCTGCTCCAGAGCAGCCCGCTCTGCTCCCAGGTGAAACAGCAAAGTTAAAAACTTGAATTACAGAGCCACAGAATAGTTGGAGTTGGAAGGGACCCAGAGGGATCATTGAGTCCAACTCTAAAGTGAATGACCCATACAGGGATCAAACCCACCAAAGCCTCGGTGTAATAAACACCATGCTCTGATCATCTGAGCCCATCTCAGGGTCAGACTCTCAATATTTCAATATTTCCTCCTTCCTTCTAGAATTGATGCTGAAGACATCTTGGGGAGGGTTACAAATATTGAACATTTTTTGTTTGGTTGTTTTTTGGCTTTTAGCTGGAGTACTATATCCTTCCAGGTACAGCAGCAAAGTTTTTCTCTGCTATTCACCTGCTGGAATGTCAGTCCTTGTTCCTCCTGCTCCCTTTATTCCACCTCTGCTTTCATTTCACTGGATATTTGTTCCTAGGCATCTTTGCAGAGTTTCTCAAGCAAGTTCAAATAGTATAAAACTTTTCCCACATCTCCATTTCTCTTTGCACTCCTGTAATTGTACACCTTGGTTTCCTTCTCCACGTCCCACTTAGAAATCTTTCATAGATAACAAGACCTCCCCCAGGCCCTGATTCAGCAAAGCACTTAAGCATGTGCTTAACTTTAAATACCTTTGTAAAAGCTTTTGCTGAATCAGGATCTTAGCATTTCTCCTCATCTAACTGCTGTTCTCCCATGGTTATTTCAGTATTTGCTTACAGGAAAATCAGAGCAGAGTCCACGGATGATGTCAGCAGATTTTCGCCCATCCAGCTGAAGTATTTAGATGCACTCAGCACAAGAGTGTGGATGAGGACATGCAGCAGGTAATCTGATGCCCACCAGGCTCTGTTCCATGGGTTTTATCTGTAAAAAAGTTTTGAATACTCCCACTACAGAGTCAGTTCCACCAATGGCCTGTAGCAGTGACGATGACAAACCTCCCAGGCATCTGAGGATGGTTAGGATTTCATCTCAGTTTCCAGTAAAAAATTTATATCTGAATACCAGCCACATTCAATTGCTTGATTTTTACAAATTTACTTCAAATGGCTGAGCTAGAGCTCTCTGTTTTTGCCCTAACAGTTGCTAAGCACAGTTGTTTTTTAAAAAGACTTTATTGTCTTTAATAAACTGTTGATACATTAATGTTTAATTCTGTTTGCCAGGAGGCAGCGGGGTGATGAGTCTGTAATTTATTTTAAAAGATATCCTGGACCAGTGCAAATATGACTGTAATTATTCACTGCATCTGCAGTCAGCTGTCATCCACACCACCCCCGCCAACCACTTCCTTTGGAATTTATTTTATATCCTCTGCTTATACACAGCCCTTTTTACCTTCAAACTGCATCTGCATCAAAAGTTTTTGAGCTGCAAGTTGAGTTTCAGACCTGGTCTGGCACTCTGGTCTAGTGGGGTTGGACTGAGATGATCTTTAAGGTCCCTTTCAACCCAAATAATTTGTTTCTATCAAAACAGGACCATTATATTTGGTATTATATTTTAATATTCCTGATCTACCACAATTTCCCACTCCCCTTTTCTCTGCTCAAGGACTCAAGGGCTCAGAGGCAACCAAGACCAGAGAATTTTTGGACAAAATCTTTGATGTCTGGGAGCAAAGCTGGCACAGGGAGGAGCTTATGGAGCTCTTCATGATCATACTTCAGCAACCTGGGAAGTACAGGACACAAAGAACTCAAATGATATTGGATGATTTTAATTTTTTATCTCTCCAATTAACAATTGAGTTAAGTTAGGGGCAGCTCTAACATTTATCTCCCCCTGCAGTAGCTCGATGAATTGTAAATTATTTCTTGAAGTTTTTCCTCTTTTCCTGTCTCAGATGGGAGAGGAAGTTGATGTTTTCCAAAGGATCATATAATAATAATAATAATAAAAAAAAAAAAGAGAACAGACACCCTCTTATAGGATCTAGTACCTGTCTGGGTTGAATATGTTTGGGGCTAAATTGCAAATAATCTTTTTGCAAGTCACACATTTGCATTGATGTGTAATGTGAACTGGATAATAGCAAGGATTTAGTGAGTATTTAGGGTTCATTAAACCACATGTTATCAAAATATGGTGTAACTTAATCTCAGGAATGTTGCATGTCCTTCCTTCTCTTCAGTCTAAAGAATTGATTTTCTTCATTTTCGAAAATTGGTTGACAAGTTCAAAACTTAAATAGAAATAAATTATAATTAATAGAAGGCGATGTCTCCCAAATACCGAGGAAATTTGGGATTACACTGGAACATGCTATTTAACACCATAAGACATTGTCCAGCACTGAGCTTTGAGCAGAAGTATTTAGAAAAATAAACAAATTCCTTCTTATATGCTGAAGGCTCAACACTGACCTAACAACTCCATGGGAAGCTGGGGTCATCCCAAGAAATTCACAGGAATGAGTGTTTGTATGGACGTGAGGAAATCTGTGTGCTGGACAGCAGACTGAAGGAGATGCAAAGCTGTCCCTGGTAGCTTGAGGAAATCACTGAGAGAAGGATTTTTCAAGGATCTTGTGCACTAGAAATAGGAGGGGAAGGATCCAAAGTATTTTAATGAAATACACTTCCTGTTTAAATAAAAGAGGCTTGGAGAAAAATCTGTTTATTCAAGTGATCCAAGCAGATCTCAGGCAGATCCAACAGAACATGGGGCATCTTACTGAGGGTTGGAGTTTGGAGAAGGGCACACAAATGTCCATTTCTTCAGGCTCCCCACTGAACACAGCGAGCACGCAGTGCTGGAAGACAGCAGGGTCTCTGAAGGCCCAGCCTGCAATCTCCAGCAAACCCCATGTGTCTTTCATTCATTTCCATAGGAAACGTCGTGGGACTCGGGAGATTCCATTCATTTTTCCCAGCAGTTGTACTGAACGTGTCTGATTAAACCCCGCACGCCCGCGCTGCTGAGGAAGTTCCCTCTTCACGGCAAACCATGCAGTTTAATACAGCTCAGGCAGCGTTTGGAGAAGAGGTTTAATTGGGGCATTCCTTATTGTGGGTAATATTGGGTTGTTTTTCAGGATTTGTGAGGAAGGACATGCTGTGAAGTCATGTAAACATTGAGTGTTTGGCTGCTGAGCACCAGTAAACAGCAGCGGAGCGGCGCTATCAGATGCTCCATTTAAACACACACCCAGCTACCTCTCCTCCTCTAAATCAACAGTTTCCCTCCAGAGTGATGTCAATAGA
>VXBI01011454.1:293849-298849 GCA_013397375.1 Toxostoma redivivum
TGTCGTTCAGAATTCCAGGCTGCCTCCCATCCTGCTGTGGAGTGTTGGGTGTGCACGGAGTGTTGGGAGCTCACCCATCCAGGATGGCTGGAGGGCAAAAGTCCAGCACAGAAAAGACTGATCACCAAAATCTCTGCAGGACTCAGAGAACTTCTCCAAAAAGTAAAAAGTCCCACAGGAAAATGTTTTGCTTAAAAACCCAAAAAACAAAAAAAAACTTTATTTTTTTTGCTTTATTTTGCTTTATTTTATTTTATTTTATTTTTTTTAATTTTATTTTNCCCATCCTATTGCAGCTTCATTGCAGTGGAAGTCCTGGTGTGGAGCCAGGAACCATAGGTGATCAGTGAGCATCACATAAAGCACATGCCTGCCTTCAGTGTACTTTTGGTTTATATCAGGGGCCTCATTCTTCTCCTGGCAGTTAAGGAGAATCTCTAAGGCATGGAAGTTAAAGGATTGTCCATGATTTTAGCTTTGATATGTTACCTTACACTGTTATTAAGGTAATTTATTTTTTTTTAGTTGAACAAATAAGACTTCAGTTTTCATGTGCAGTTAAATTTTCTATTTATTTTTATGTTTTAAACAAGTTTATTGCTTGAATTTAATTGCTCGTCTGTAACAACCAAAGCCCTGAATTGCACAAATGAATGCAGAAAATTGAAGTATCTGTAAGTGGATAAAACATGCACTGATGGAACAAGGACAAAATTTGGTTTTTTCTATTTTTTTTTAATTTTAATTTTTATTTTATTATTATCAAACCCCAGATTTTGAAAAACAAGTAGACACTTAAAATAGTTGCAAACCCAATCTGTCTTTAAAAAAAACATCTTCACAGGGAAAAAAACCCTCAATTTTTGTATTATTCTTTGGAGGTTTTGCATCTGGGTGTTGCTAACATTTCCAAAGTTTTCTGAGACCAGGCTGGGAGCAAAACCCTTCCTTGGAGACCACTGCAGTTGTGTGACAATATGGCTCTTCCCTGACTTGATTTTTGACTTCCTGGGAGAATTCAACAGATTGAAATGTACTGAGTTTGGGAGTGAAGGGAGAAATGTCTCAATTAATGCCTGGAGAGCCCAGTTCCAGTCGGGATTGGCATCCAGTGTCCAATCCAATGGGCCTTCCCTGCTCCAGAGGCAAAGAAAAGGTGTTGCAAAGCTACAAAAACTTTTTCACGTCCCTTTTTTCACAGCTGATAGAGAGTGGCATCACCAAATTCCTCTTTTCTTGCATTTCAGGGCAATGTTGTGGATTTTTATCCTCCTCAGAACAGATGTGTGGGTATAACATTGAATTTTTTGGTGACATCCCTGCCCCTGGTAGGGGTTTGGAATTAGATGATCTGAAAGGTCCCTTCTAACTCCAGGCATTCCACAACTCCATGAAATTCCAGTGAAAATATTGGGAAGAAGTCTGGCAAGACTGAAAACTTGGGGCTGAGCTGTGAGGCTGAATCCAAGAATTTAAACTGAGATTTAATATGAAGCAAAAGAAAAGCCAGCAGTGGTGACAAAGCCTGGAGTCCAAAAACCAAATAAGAAATCATGCTTGGAAGAGTATTAAAAGTACTTTGAATATCTAGATTCCTTTATTGGGGAATATATTTATTCCCAAATTATTTCAGATGCTTTGATCCCTCTGTTCTGACTTTCTCAGTGCCTTTTTCTAGACAAGAGGTGTCAGGCAAGGACCACCTCAAAAAATATCCTGGTTTGACTCAGAGACATGTCATTAAAGGAAGGAGAGCCTCCCATTCCAGCTGAACAAAAGGAATTGCCAAACACTTGCCAATCCAGGAGCAGAATTGAGAAGATTAATTTTAAATGCTCCTCCAGCTACTTCTTAAAACTGGTTTGGCTTGAGCCTGAAGAGGCAGCTATTTAAGCACTTGAAAGGGACTAAAGGCTCAAGTGTAATCTCGGCTACTCAAATGCAGATCACCAGGTATCTCAAAAAATCCATGATTGGGCTTGCACATGCATGCCCAGGAGAACATTTTCCAAGACACACAGAGATGCAAACCCACGGATTAGAGATTAAAAATGAGCTGCCACTGTTGAACTCAAATTTATAATTTTTTTTTTTTTTTTTATCATGACCTTCCAAAAGGGTTTAATTGTTTGATTTCAGTGTTGTGGAAGATACTGAATTTCAAAATGTTTGGTGAATCCCACGCATGTTAATTCTTAAAAATAACTCGTTTGTTATTGCAGTGGATTGATTTTTCTTTGACTCTACAAATACATGTTGGAGCTTAGGAATTTAAAGCACATGTGAGATCTTTCAGGACTGTGCTGGAAAATTTAACCAGCATTCATTAGAAAAGGTGAAAAAAGTGGATATATGTGAGCTGAGGGCAGTTTCTCCACACAGCTTCAATACTCTCCTCATCACTGATACATAAAAAGTTAAAATATAATGTGAAACCTTGATCTGGTTAATACCAGGCTTGAGTTTTGGACCATCTGGAGATCAAAAAGAGCTTTTCCACCTCAGACTTTGCTGTTTAGGAACTCTAAGCAAAATTGTCTCCCTCAAGCAGGGTCCATACAAAACTTCCAGAATTCCCAGAAAAATCCAATTTCACCGGTTCTTGTGCTGTTCCACCACACAAAGAGTTCAGTCAGATGACCCACAACTGGAATCCATTCTTCTCCTTGTGTGTCTAAAATTACAGCAACTTTTTATTATCAAGAAATCTGGATTTATCAACTTCATCCTTGTCTGATAAGTACTTTGCAAAGTTGACCCATACAGATAATTACTCAGTTTCTAGGATGAATTTGGAAGAGGAGCTTCTATTCTGCTATGATTTCAGAGTCTGGAGTTTTAAAGAAAACATTGATTTATTTCCTGGTCCAGTTCCCTTTGCCTGTGATATTGTGAGCACTGGAAGAATTTACTTTTATTCCTGTACATGATGTTTCCAACACTTTTGAATATTCCATTTATTGGACAGGAGTAACCAGAGATTTCCCAGTTCTGCTTTGCCAAGGGTTTGCTTTCCATACCTAGAAAGATGTGGCATCTTGTTTAGCTATGGAAGGGTGTGTCAAAAGCAGCTGCATGAATATGGGAATGTGGTGACTGGGGACTGAAAATCCCAATGAGCACCTGGGGACAAAAAGTTGAGGCAGTTTGGGAGAGCAACCAAAAGGGAGGCAATTCTGAAATCCCCAGAGCAATGATCCTTCCCAGTATCCATGTCTTCTATTTTAATTTGCAATTCAAATCCCAGTCCTTCTCTCCACCACTCTCACCTCCCTTAAGAACAACATGAAAATTTGAGATAAACTCTTGCTGCAGAGAGGTGAATGTAAAATTCCTGCAAGGTTTTGGGGGTTCTTCACAGCTTGGGTTGCTCCTTTTCCATCCCCTCCTCTCTCCCTGTCTTTCTTCCTCATTTAGATCCAGAGAGCTGAGTGAGGACAAGCAGCATCACAAAATTGGGGGTCCCCCACACCTCCAGCAGCAAAAGTGGCCGTGCCTCTGTGATTTATTGCAGCATCAGAGCCCTGTTGGGATCATTAGGGGGCTGTAACTATTTAAAACCCCCATTTTCATACTGCTTGTCCATAAAAATTCACTCCAGGACAGAGATATTCCCAGCAAAGAAATTGTTTACATGAGGAGGGGGGAAAAAACAAAACCCTCACAATGTTTTCAGAGGTTTTTATGTCATTCTGCCTGAGGTTTTTAGGTTCATCCATTTTGACTCTTGTGTTTTGCCATAAAGGTTACATTAAAATGGATTTAAATAATAAAACACCCCATATCAGTTAATATCAGAATGAAAGCTGAGTTTAAATATATAATTACTTATAATAAGAGCATTCCAAAATGTTAAGATTTCGAGATTACATCTCTGTAAATTTCCATTTTACCTGTGTTTCCAGTGAAGCAGCACAGCTCGAATCCCGAGCTGAGTGAAATCTGTATAAAACCCTAAGCAAGTGCTTTTCCAAGGATATTCCTCTGCATTATGCTCCAGTTTGACCTGGCAATGGTCCTCAAAAATCCAGAGCCCCCCTCTAGCCTGATAGATAACGCCATAGGGCTACATTAGTCCTCAGGCTCTGAGAAAGATGTAGCATTCCATCTGTTTCCTGAATTATCCAAGAGCCAGATGAAACTCAGCCCTTTGTGGCCTCTCTTCTCTAGTGGGGATAATAGGCATGGTTCAATACATCCTGGTTTATGCTGATTCAGATTCCTTGAGTGAAGCTGGGAAGGGGAAAAAAAGACAATTTCAAGCCAAATGCTGCTTTTTTCTCACCTGTTCCCTTCTCCCCTAAATAAAAGGCACCGATAGAAAATCAGTTCTGTCACTTTCTTGTTAGAGAGGTGCTAAAATCCTTTATAGACAGGTCATAATGTGTTCATTAAATAATTAAAATTATATAAATATTGCCTGCACACTCAAACTTTGGGGTGTTACCCCATCTCCCTTCTATTCCTAATACCACACTACTCATATCACCCACATAATCGAAGTTATTGGAATAAAAGTGCATAATTTTTATAAATAATTAACAAGTCCTGAATGCCTTGTGAATAATACATTGATAATATGATTTCTCCACAACAGAATGTTGAGCATGTGCATTAAAGGAGCCCAAAATTTGGATTTGAAAAGTTATCCCTCCTCATCTCTCCAGGTTCTGTCTCATGAGAAGAGATCTTGGGCAGTTCCTCTACCAGAAAAATATCTGAAACCACCAGGATTTGAGCAAAAAAGCCAATAGAAGAGTCAGCTTGAAAAAAAAAGTCAAAATAGAATGTTTTATAAATAGAAAGACATGGATTAGAAGAAGGGGCTCACTTTTGATGAGGTCTATAAAGAGGTAAAATGGAGTGGTTCACTCACCTGTTCCATCAGCCACCACTTCAATGGATTTGTCACCTTGGCAAATTTTACAGGTGTGGTTTAAAACAAAATCAGATTATTCCTGCCTGTCTGCTTGATTTTATGCAAGATTTAGCATCCCTTG
>VXBI01011454.1:303849-322818 GCA_013397375.1 Toxostoma redivivum
AAAAGTGATGATAAACACACACACTCACACACAGAGCTCTGAAGTTTCTCCTTCCCGAGCAGGGAAAAGGCTCCACCAGCATCGTGCTGGAGTTCCTCTCATTCCCAGCACTGCCAAGTGACAGCTTTATTGTTAAATAAAACAAATTAATTGCCCCAACTGTCTTAACTAGTTGCTAGAAATGAAATTCTTCACTTGTTTAGCTGCCAAAAATAATGACAGAAATATAAACATGTTACAAAACCGAGGGTTTCTCAGGAAAGCTAAGTATAATGGGTCTAATTTTGCCCTGGGCAGATGCACTGGGGCACTTCCCAGTGACTTCTGAGGGAATTTCATGAGTGTTTTTAAAGGAGAGTGTATCCCCCACACTTGACATATCAAGTGCACATCCCTCTCCCGTTG
Organism: Toxostoma redivivum; assembly: GCA_013397375.1. Classification (NCBI taxonomy): domain Eukaryota; kingdom Metazoa; phylum Chordata; class Aves; order Passeriformes; family Mimidae; genus Toxostoma; species Toxostoma redivivum. The sequence continues at coordinate 304,255 of VXBI01011454.1, forward strand.
TTATTTTTATTCTTTCTTTTCTCCTGTGTACAAGTGCCTTTGTGCCTTTCCCTTTGCACAAAGACTGATCATAATAATTTTAAAATTTGCTTGTGTTCCTTACAAGGCTTGTGTCTCCCTGAAAGGATTTCCTGCAAGCCTTAGAAGGAAAAAAAAAAAAATTAAGTGAGCTCAGTGGAGATGAATATTTTGAAAAGCTTGGCTGATTTCTTGGCATTCAGGAAAACCAGAAGCCCCTTCCCTTGCACAGGCAAACACTCACACTTTTGCTGGTAAATGGGCAGAATTTGGGAGCCTCTGGAGTTAGGGAAAAGAGAACATCCCGATGAGGTAAAAGGAGAAGGAGTAATTTAATTGTCTAACTCCTTCTGTGCTCGAGAATATCAGACAGATGGGGAGGATAAAACAAGGAGCTCAATAATTAATTTTCATGTTCCTCACTAGTGGGACCTCTTTAATCCCTGTTCCTGTGATTATAGAGAAAGGTTGGATTCTGAAGTTTCACTCATTAGCTACGTGTTGTATGAAAATACCTGTATTTTCAAAAGGAATAGTGACAAGAATGAAAAATTTCTGCTATTAGAAATATCTTGGTGTCAGGGACTTTTGTGAAAGAACAAAAACTCTCTGATTCCCTCAGATAAATAATGAAACAGATGGTTGTTGGGGGGTTAAAGGTCAAACCTTCCCTGTTGACTAAAACACAAGGTTGACTTAAAAGATTTCCTGAAGTTATTCAAGATGCAGCACATCAGGCTGTGTCTCCTGCCTCCTAATGAAATGGTGTGGGCTTCCTTAAAAACCATTCCAGGAGCTCCTTGCAGGAATTCCAGCACCCATTCCAGCTCCAGACTGAGCTCCTGCAAGCTGCATCTCTAATAAATGATATTGGTGAATAATTAGGTGAATTTGTATAGGGATATAGATTGGGAAAAGGCTAAATGGCAACATTTCATCCATTTCCTAAGCAAACCACTCGCTCCTCACCTGAAATAAAGCTGATAAAGTCACCACAGAAATCTGGGAAGTTCTCAGAAAATTATCAATAAGGCAATCTGGAAAAATGGGAAGAAAACAAGCAAACAGTGTGTGGGGTTGAGGCTCCTGTGGAAGGAGACCAGGGCGTTTTTAAAGCAGCCCAACTAAAGAGACAGATGCTGGAACTCGGATGATTCGACACAATTTGAGCGCAAATTGTCCAATCACTCAAACCCACAAACACTTCAAGGTAATTTTGGTAAATCCCTATTGTGATCTAATTTCTTATTAAGGAGAATAAAGCAGGCTGCTGTTGTAATTCATCAGCCCCTTGCACTGCAGAGCGACTGCTGGAGTTCATTTCATGCTTTTCACTGCAAAAAATAGACTTCAGTTTCTGGAATTACCAACAACAACCTTTGGCTGGATATCTACATTATTTTTTTTTTTTTTAATTTTTGTTTTGCTAAATAGAATTTAAAGCTAGGGAAAAAAAATTGCAGCTGAAATCCGAGGAGGCCATTGAGATCAGAGTTGGTTTAAGGACCAAATCCATGAGTGTTATGGAGGAATTTTCAAGGTTCAGAGCAGAGGACAGGTTTTGATTCTTGAAGGGGCATTGCTGAGGTGTCACATTGAACATCCCCTGTCTGCATTATTGCTGCCTTCCTCAACACAGCCCAACATCCTTTCCTCATCCCCCAGCCCAGCCCAGCCCTCCTCTGTGGCTCTTGCACCTTGGGCAGTGCCCCAGGGGCTGCTCCCACTACAAGGGGAAGCTTTGGGGGTTTGGGGTGCAGGATCTTGAAGGGTGGAAAAGAGCCAGTGCAGGAAACTCTTTTTGTCCTGTGGAAAATGTTGTTATTCCCACAGGAATTTTCTGTCATGATGAAAGGCAGCCTTCACACAGCTGAAGGAAAAATTGATTTCCTCCAAAAATCAGTCTGAGGTCCAAGAAGTGTTTCAGGGGCAGGTGTCTTCTCCAAGCTGGACAAAGCAGATCCTCCTGCACAGCTCCCCCATCTCCTCCAGGACTCTCCTTACCTCAAAGCTGCTCCCTCCAGGCATTAGAAAGCAGGATAAATTCTCCATCCCTGGAATTGTTTGAGGCCAGGTGGGATGAGGCTTGGAACAGCCTGGTTTAGAGGAAGATGTCCCTGCCCATGGGACTGGGTGATATTTAAGATCCCTTCCAACCCAGGTTTTTCTGTTGTGATTCTATGAACACCAGTGTGGAAAATGCCTTGTGTGGGTGTATCCATGTGTGTCCATGAGTGTGCAGGAATTCCATTTTCCCATTTCCTCCTGCTTGCACTCCTTCCCTCCCCACATCCCCATTCCCTGTCCCTGCCCTCCTCTCACCACCAGCAGCCTTGCAAACAGCCCTGCTCACAGCAGCAGCCACGGGAACGCAGTAAGTAAGACAAATAACAACCTCTTATGTGGTAATTTACAAATAAAAGTTCATTTTCCTTTCAAGGAGGAGCACAGCCATGTGTGTGTGTGAGAGCAAAGAGGGAATTCCTCATCTCCACTGCCACAGGGACGAGGGATGTGCAGCCATAAGTCGACCTGATTTTTACTTTTTTTTTTTCCCCCAAATACAAAATGACCTGTTAGAGCATCCCAGGGAGAATATGAATTAGCCCAGGTCAATAGGAGGTCAAATAGGCAGGGTCCTAAAATCCCTTTACTACTTTGTAGTATCTTATGCTAATTCAGTTCCCTTCTCTGTGATAAACAAAGCCAGTTGAAAGTAGATAGCATCACACAGTGATGGGTCCCAAAGCTACAATTTAATACAAATCTAGTAATTCCATTATACAACACATCCAGTTCATTTAGAGGCAACGAATACTTAAGAAGGTCCAGGATTGAAATGCCTCAGCTGATACTTTAAAAATATAAATAATCCAGTAAAAATTCATTTGTCACATAAACCTAATAGGTGTGTGTGATAGAAATGCTGTCTGTCTTTCAAACATTTCTTAAATGCAACTCATAGGTCCTAAGTCCTTTTACACCAATGTTACAGGGGTTTGGGCACATAATCAGCAGAAACAAAATAATAATAAAAAAAAATCCTCGCTGTTTTCTCTTTGCAAAAGGTGATGTTATAAGAGTCTAATGAGAATTGCTGGATTAATAAAGCTGAACCTCTCACGGTGTTTTACAGGTGATGCTTTTCACCTTGGAAGGATTTTTGCCCCTGTGGGGCAGAGGAGAGGAGAGCTGTGTGCTCCAGGAACAGCAGGATGCTCCTGGGAAGCGCCTGGCTGCGATTTCAGCAGGGATGCAGAGTCCGAGGCTGAGCGGGAACCTCCCGGCTCGGGGAATCGGGAGCAGCCAAGGTAAAACTGCTTTGCAAAGTACCTGGCTTAAAATCAGCCAGCAGAGCCACACCTCTGTAAAGAGACGATTAGGAAAACGATTAGCATTATTTCCTGGGAAATAAAGAGCTGTGAGCAGCCGGAGAATCAATGCTGCTGGATTGTTCGTTTTCCAAGAGAGCACTTAGGGCAGGAACAGGAATGAAAAGTGAGGTGGTCATTTAACCTCACCTGTCTAAAAGAGGTGTCTAAATTAGGGACAGGAACTTCCCAAAGCCTGCCCAGGATATTCCCATGAAGGAACACTGTCCTCTTCCATTTCCCCATCCTCCTGATGCCTTTTCAAGAAGATTTTCAAGGAGATTTTTCTTTGCTGGTTCTTGTTTCCATCATTTTTAGCAACTTCTAAACTTCTAAGAGCTGGGGGATAATGGGGAGGAGCTTGGGGAGGATTCTCCTTGGAGCTGCAGCATCCCAGGGCTTTTCTGTCCCCTCCAAGGTTTGGTCAGTGCTGGTGTGGCCAGCTCTGAGTTTTGGGAGCTGGGAACCCTCTGGATCTCCCTGGGAAAGGGAAATACAGGTGGGAATTACAAAATTACAAGTAAATACAGCAGCACCCCGGGAGGAGGAGGGGATTCCTGGAAGGGTTTGGCAGCTTGGAAGGAAATTTGCTGCTGCTGGATGGAGTTTTTGGCTGTCTCTTTGACATCCTCCTTCCAGGTGAGTGCCAGTGACCTTTCACTCATCCTCACTGAACTCTGTCCTGTCCCCCAGCCCTTTTTGTGTGAGATCTGGGGAGGCAAGAGATCAGTCATGTCAGGAGCCAGCTGGGTTTTTGTTAATGACATCATCATTTGGGTAAGGTGTGTCTTTGGAGGGATAATGACACTTTTTGTAATGATCTCCAAGCTCTGCTGAGATTAAGGGCTTTTAGAAAGTTTTGCTGAAGCCACACTAATGAAAAAGTTACAAACTTTTGTTTTTCTTTCATGCTGCAAATGAAACAAACAACGCTCAGGTGAATGAAGCTGGATTTGTGTCACCTGCAGCAATAAAGGAATTGTTTAATCTGTCAGGCAACTTTTTTTTTTTTTTTTTTTAGATGGCGGGGACCTTTTTTNCTCAGGTGAATGAAGCTGGATTTGTGTCACCTGCAGCAATAAAGGAATTGTTTAATCTGTCAGGCAACTTTTTTTTTTTTTTTTTAGATGGCAGTGCACTCTGTTTGCAGCCAAAATTTAATGGTAGAATTCCTGAGTTATGTTATGAACTGTCTTTCTGATTTTGGGCAAAACAAAGTGTTTGCTTCAGGAAAAGCAACTTTTTAAAATCAGAGATTAATTTTTTCTTTTAATAGACTTTCACTGTTTTTAAATAGCACTTCAGCTACATAATTCTTGCTTTTCTCTGTGGCCTTGCAGGAAGCACACTCCAGTCCTAAATACTTAAAAGTTTTAAAGACAAATGAAGGAAAATTCAGCATTGAATGTTCTCTACTCTCACAAATTCCTTCATCCAGCCAAAGAGAAGATTATTTAATGATTTCTCTGCACTTTTATGGGCTTTCCCCTCTGTGCAATATTCCAGGTACTCAGAGTTCACCACTGCTCCTTACTTTTACCAGTTCTTGTTGCATCACCAAAAAAATCTCAAGAGGTTCTGCCTGGAAAAATGCTGAGGATAAAATGCTGCCCAAATGAAATGAATCCATTCAAATCCGACTCAAAATCTTGTTTTCTTTCTCTAAGCTCCCTTGTATTTGAAGGAGGTAATTTAGGGTGTGGTGCAGGAACAACCAAATGTGGACAATTCAACAACTGGTCTGGACTTGAATTAAATTGTGTTGAGCATAAATTTCAGAGTTTAGTCTTACTATCAATGCCAGGTGAAAGAAATGATGCATTAAACAGTAATTTCTTATTTTCTCTCTTAGGCTCTTCTGGTGTGCATTCCAGCATGGAAGTCCTGCAGGATCCTTCAGCTTCCTGAGCTGAGTCTAAATAAATTAAATAAAGAGAATTAAATAAAGAGTAGCCAGAAGGATTTGAAAACATTCTTCGTGGGATTTGAGCTTTTTTCTTTGCAAATTATGATACATTTCAGATATTCTGTTCCTACACACCCAGTGCTTATTTCTACAGTTTGCATTGATGAGATTCAGTGAGTTCCTGCCCCACTGAAGCCTGTGGGAAGAACAAGACATTTCCTTCCCTGGATGAATTGGATCTTACATGAATTCTCAGAGTATAAAACCAGCCCAAACTCCACATCTTTTTCCACCAAGCTTTGCTTGCAGTGTCTCCCCAAACTGGGCATCCAGGGAGTCAGATGGGAAAAACAGCAGTGAACACGTGGGGCTGTAAGGCTGCTCTCAAAGCTCAGCCTTTCCTTAGGCTTAACTCTTCCAGGAGCAACAGAGAGCACCTGAGAGCAGCTCAGCCCAGCCTAATCTTTGATTCAAGAAGAACCATCATTATTTCAGCACTTCTTCAATCTCAAAATAAAATTTGTTTTTTTCCTGAATATCTCTTCCCTTTTATTTTTTTTCCTCTCTCTCTCTCGACAATCTTGCTTAGAAAAAGGGGGGAGAGGGGGAAAGAGCTGATACAGAGCATATCTTTAAGCTTGAAATGCTGTTCTGGTCTGGAAAAACAAGGTTTCCCTGATTTCCAAGCTTTCTACACCAGACTTTAACGAGTCACATCTCGTGGTTCTTCCCATCATGTTACATTATGAATCTTTATGGGCAATTGACTGGTTGGGTATGAAAACACCCACACTGGGAAAGGTCAATGGGCACATCCAGAACTCACTCAGATTGTTAAGTCTGTCTCCAAAAGAAAAAGCAGAGTATTTTCATTCTGATGAGTTTGTTGAGGCAGTTGTAGAGTGTGGATTAAACACAAAACTTTCTCTGCTGCATAAATATTGGTGGATGGAAATGGTCAGTGCTCCTCTCTCCTCATCTTGAACTTTAAATAAATGGCAGCAGCCAAATAATAACTGCTGTGTGATTGCACTTGTTGTGGCCATAAAATAATTGAGATGGTAAAAGTTACTTGAACTGCTCGTGGTTTAGAGGTATTACTGGATTAAAAAAAAATGCAGCCCACTGTTCCAGCTCCAGCAGGAGTTGTGCAGCCAAAAAAATCCCCTCAGACCCTGAGAAGTAGGGCGGGGTCATTGCTCAAGGTTTCTGCTTCTTTCTTTTTGTGTTTACCCTCCCTCTTTTCCCCCTGGAGCTTTTCAAGTGAATGTTTTTCCCTGGATATTTTCCCCACTGATCTCTGACCCAAGGCTCAGAGCTGAATTGTGCCTTCAGCATTCCTGGGAAGGGCAGGGGAAGCCAGGTGTGATGTTTTCCACCCCAGGCTCATTCCTGACCTGTGATCAGAGCAGATTCAGCCAGAGGTTCCCAGTGCTCTTTGCACCTCAGTGATGCTCTGGTGCCTCAGCCCCAAATTTGTGCAACACAAATCTCAAAGAGCAGCTTCCTTGCCCTTCTCCACTTGGGAATTCCTTCTCCAAAACCCTTTGTGGTGGTGGGAGTGGAGAAGAGAGGGTTTTCCATGAGCATCAGTGGTGCCAGAGCAGGATTTGGAATGGCTACAGCACATCAATATGTTCATAAAATGTACTTAAATTAAATCCTAATGAATTAGAGGCCTGAATTTCAACAAGGAAATGATGTTTGAGATGAAATTCTGTGAGCTGGAGGGCCAGGCAGCCCCGTGTGCCTTGGCTCAGCTCCCAGCTGCACGTGGGAAGTGAAACCAAACATTGTGAAACCAGCTCAGGTCTGAACTGTCTGCTCAAAAGAGTAACATCTCTAGTTTTTACATGAATTTTTAATTTTAGATGACACCTTTGACTGGAAGTGACAGTGGAGCAGATAATTTGTGTAATTACAGCAACAGGCATGGAGGAAGGAAGGGATCTCTCCCAAGCACATTAAACATGAGCTGGATTTGATCATGGGTGAACCCTGTACCCAGAGCTGCAGGAACCTCCTGGCATAAACCTGGGAATGTCTCCTCAAACATCTCCAGATCAGCCTCTCTCCGTGCTGAGGTGGAGCCAAGGGGCACATGAAGTGGAAGAAGAGGAGTTTTAATGAGTCTAGGAAGGTTTAGCCACCCCTCGAGGAGCAGAAATGCTAATGCAGCTCTGGCAGCACATGGGGCTCCTGCTGAAGGGTGTTTAGCCCGGGAAAACAATCCCATGCAGAGGACTGGAAGTTCACTTTGGAATCCTGAGCAGGAAAATTGTGTTCATTATGCACAGGACACTTAGTCCTGCTCACTGCCCTGCTTTCAGGCCACACCTTCTCCATTAAAAAATGCCTTTTTAATCAGCTCCCAGCTTTTGTTCACAGCACAAACTCACCCAAAGCTGATAAATGTCCTTGTTGGGGTGAGACACTTTACACTTGGCTCTAGAAAATGTTGTGCATGACATGTAAACATGCACAAGTATGTAGAAAAAGAAGAAGTAACCAGTAGGTATTTGCAAGCCAGGACTGGAGAAATAAATTTCTGAGAAGGAAATTCCCTGCAATGGTTTGAGAGTGCTGCAAGGAACAAATTGTCTCTAAAGGAAAATAATCTTGGGGACAGTAATTTGTACATGCTTGAGAACTTGGTAATGATCCTAAAAGTCTGTTTTCAATAAATAGGAATTTTTTGAGGCTGTTTAAAAATGTAAAATCGAATGCATTTTTTTTTTGTTGTGTTGGCTTTTTTTTTTTTGTTGCTTATATGAAGATCACAGCTAATTAGCCTTAGTTAAGTAAAGCACATCCTTTGAAAATTGGAGACAAGTTCCTTTGCCCTCTGAAGAATTGTCTGTTATTTACATTGTTAATATTAATATCCTGCAGCCTCTAAACTCGGAGTTGGTGTCATTTGAGACAGCCTGGAACAAACAACTCAGACCCCCAGTAAAATAACCACTGGAGATATTTTCTCTTTGGCTTTGCCACAAGTTGAAATAATCAGTGGTGAGTGGAGCACAAAGTTCCTAAGGTAAAAAACCCAGATTCAAGGATCATAGACTGGCTTGGGTTGGAAGGGACCTCAAAAATCACCTTGGTCTGGAAAATCTGCATGGAAGGATGGCAGAAAGCTCCAGAAGGAGCAAGGCCAGAAAGAAGAGATTTATACTGAGAGTTCTTGTAAATCTGCTGGAGTTTCCTTTGGCTCGGAGGAGTAAACAGCTGCTGGAATTTTACCTGGCAGGAGTGAGGTGGCAGAGGGGAATTTGTGGGTGCAGGGTTCATTTATTGTCATTATTAAAGGGGATGGACATTGTGTCCTGGTCACCTCCTGGTTCTCAGGCTCCTTCAGGGACCAAACCAAAGGTTCTGCAGCCCTGGGGTTCAGCTCCCACAGCATGGCTGAGTGATAACAATGCCAGAGAAAATCAGCTGGAAAACCATGGAAAATATTCTTGGGGGTGATGCAGAAAGGAGTGGAATTTATTACCATAAAGATGAACACTGAAGGAAGGGGATTTGGGGAATGAGTCAGTCCTGTGGAAAGGCAGCAAAAATACAGGAGTTGGCATTAAAAGCTTCTTATTGTTTGTGCTTTGCTTGTACTTGGAGATTTTGGTACAAAACAAGCACTTTGTAAACTTGACACTGGGTGTGAACATGAGAGGACACGGAAAGAGCCTCCAGGAGCTGAGTGTCTGGGGCTGGAGTCAAACTGAGGACAGGAGAGCACGTGGCAAGCACAGAACATGTCAAAATTGAGAATATTCACCAATGCTGTGGCCTTCTAGATGGAGCCCAGAGATGCCAGCAGCCTTCGAAAAGATAAATAAACAAAAAATCTGCTCTGCTGCTTTACTGAGCTATCTGGGCTGAAAATAAATATTACCAACAAAAAAAATTAAATATTTACCAATAATATGTGCTTTAAAATGAAGGCCATAGATCAGTTGTCTACAATTTCATTAGGTTTTATGTATGTTCTATACAGGTTTGGCAGGTTTAACATTTAGGTTCCAGTTTCTGAACACTGTAGAAAGTTTGGAAGCCCCTGTCCCATTAATTACAGAGGGAACTGAGCACCCAGATCCCCAAACTCACTTTGAAATCCTCTGCCTGAACGTATCTTTCTCCTCAGTATTCACAAGGTTGAACAGAAGCAAAGTTTCTGGGATATGATAATTTTGTGCTGGAATAAATCTTGTATAAGTTAAAATCCCTGGAAGCTCCAAGGTAGTAGGAGTTATGTACTGGGGAATCTTTAACAAGATCACTGAAGACATTACTGGTTCAATAAATGAAGATTTTTATCTGGGTTCCTTTGAGACAAGGAAGACACCAAGGGACTAGAGAGAAGTAAATACAACCCCAGTTTGGAGGGAGCAGGGAAAAAAAGGACTGGGAAAAACAGGCAGGATATAATAGACCAGTACATCTGACCTTGGTGCTAGGCAGAGCTCTAGAAACATTAATAAAGGATGAGATCACAAAACATCTGGAGAAATAAACCAGTCAGCATGGTTTCATAAAGGGTAAATCCTGTCTGACAAATCAGGGGGATTTTTTTAGGGAGATGATGTGGAAAGCAGGCATGAGTGAGAATGCTGGGCTTAATTCCATCTTTTTTGGGTTCAGGGCACTAATCTAAAGGATTGCTCACAGAATTGAGGTGTGGGTTGGAGCAATGCTGGTGTAAGAGGGAGGGATGTGAGGGGTTAGTGGAGGCAAGAGAAATCTCCAGCTGATTTCACTGAAAGGGTTAAACGTGGGAGGGGAGGTTTGGGGTCCCCATCCCTGGAGGTGTCCAGGGCTGGTGACAAGTGGGGATGGGGCACAGCTTGCACTCAGTGGTCTGGGAGAGCTTTTCCCTTTTCCAGCCCTAATCCTGTGATCCTGAGGGTTAAACCACAGCTCTGGAAAAAGCTGAGTGAAGGTGTTACCCAGGGAAGGGAAAAAAGTGGAGGTGATGGATTAAATCTGCAGAGAGCTTCTGGACAAGGCTGGGAAGGGTGGAAGGAAACAATCCATCGGCTCTGCTTGAGAGAAACTGGATTTTTACATTTGTGCCTCTAAATTGTGGGAATATTCACCAAACAAAGGCTTGGCAGAGCTCTGGGTGAGAAGCAGGTGTAGAAATAATGCAAAGCAGAAGTTGAACCCACAGAGGTGTGAACTGTGACAATGTAAGAGTTTAATCTGGTGTATTGTAAAATACTTACCTGGATCTCCTGTAGCTGCTCTGCCCAAGGCAGGGACACTCTGGCATCCCATGGACATCCCAGGGATTGGGAAGGGCAGGGAATGACAGCAGCAATGGCAGAAGTGAAGCTGTGGAGCTGCTACGTGCACAGAGCCTGGGAAACCTGGGTCTGTGCTCACTTGGGGCGGGGAAAAAAGCTCTTTAAAGGATGATCTGATTCGAAGATTTCAATATGCTGAGGAGAAATTTGAGAGGAGATGAACTAGAGATAAACTCTGCATTTACTCAGATTCCCAGGATGTGCGTTGTATAAAATAAAGTAAAAAAATAGGAGCAGAAATAAGAATATGGATGTGTTTGATTCAAGTGGGGTGAAAAAGGAAGCAGACTTCATTGTGTGCTGGAAAATTGGGAATAACAGAGCTGGGGGGCAGAATCAGCTCTGTCCTTTGCTAGCATAACCCATCTCTTCACTAATTACATAGTTAAAGGCTAAATAATTAATCTTTACTATGAAGACGTGCAAGGAAAGGTGTGTGGTGGGTCAGAGGGCAGGTGGTACCTTCAGTGTGTAATTGAGCTGCCTGGGTGGCACAAGGAATAGGCAGAGATGTACCTTAAAATTTTCTTGGCTTATAAAATGCATCCTCTGCTGAATATGTATCACTCCCAGATTTTTTTGTCTCCCTCTTTGTAAGTAAAATACCCCAAATTTTTGGTATCAGGAGGAAAACTGAATAAAACGTGAGGGGGGCAAAATACCAGACCCAAAAAACAACCCCAACCCAGCCTTTATGATAAAAATCCCATTGTAAATATTACAGATTCCTGAATTCTCTTAAGCATGAAGCCACACTGCTGCAAGCACGACACGTGTCAGGGTCTGGGTTTGCCAGGCTCATGTAAACAGATAAAAACAAAAAGTACATCAGTCCTGAAATGCCAGTGAGCAAAGGGATGTGTGTCTGTGTGCTCTGACCTACAAGGCAGCACCCAGCAGAGATCTTACTAATTTTAGTTCTGGTCCAGAAATACTTTTGCTGCGTGCATGACCTGCAAAGTAGCCTAATTGTAAAGCTGTAGTAGTGTACTAATTCATGGAGAAATGGGATGAGAAAAATGGAGGCAGTGCATGGCTTTTTTAGTAATGGGAGCTGCATTTGTGTTCTCTTCTCCAATGTGTACTGAACTTTATGCACAAAAATAGAAATACCACTGGTGCCTCATGCTCAGTGACACTGGTGATGTGATGTGAGCCAGAACAGACAAGCACCACAGCATCCTCTCTGCTCTAAAAAATCACTTTTTCCATCAGATTGTAGGAGCACAGCATAAAGCCCCTCCCATTTTTCTCAGTGTTATTCAAATCCACTTTCCTAAACTGTGCTTGTTTGGAGTGGTTTTGGGTTTGTTTTTTTTTTTTTCCTTGTTGAAAACAGTTTGAAAATGGCTAAAATAAGACTCAGCTCAAACCTTTAAATAAATCTCTCACCCAATGAGAAATAAAAAATATGCTTTTTAAGATTTGCTCAGTTTGTGTGTACTTCTGTTCTTGGTGGGTTTGATGAGGAGTGATGGCCTTAAAATACTGTTTTTAGCACAGTTTAGTATAAAATACTGCATTTTAGTCTTATATATTAGTATCTGACTGCAAGTAGGAAATAAAATCAGGGGTCTAGCACAGTGTGCTGACTCTATTTGCCCAGAGAGGTTGTGGATTCCTCATTCATGGAATTGTTCAAGGTTGGGTTGGAAAGGGATTGGAACACCCAGGGATAGTGAAAGACATCCCTGCTCATGGCAGGGGGTGGAACTGGATGATTTTTAAGGTCCATTCCAAACCACTCCAGTCTGGAATTCTCTAATTCTATTTGTAGGGTCAAAACCCAAATGTCAGAGTTTCTGACTGCTTAAGTAAGTTCCTTTCTTTTCAGAACTGCCTGCTTTGATAATTCCCTGTCACTTTTTCCCCCCTTTTTGTTCATTTTGACAGTTGTCTAATTGAACTGAACAGGAACTATTATTTCAGCTACTTCAAGTTCCTAGCAGGAACAAAACAGGGAGTTGATAGAAGCTGGAATAACTCCATTCTCTTCCCAGAGCATGAAGCTGTTGTGTCTATGAACCCATATTTCTTCTTTAACCTGCTTCTCATTTGTCTGCATCTTCCACTGCTGCCTTCAGGAATGAGTCATTAAAAGCTGCTATTCAGGAAAAAAGTGAGAACTCTTTCAGTCCATAATTCACCCTCACAATTCAAGCAGTGAGTCAGTTTTGAACCTTTCTCTACTGCATCATTCCATGACCACGAAACCAGATGGAGTAGTTGGTTTATAAAGGCAATGCCAAATTCAGGTCTCTGTAAAGTCCTTTTCTGGTCAGGAGGGTTTTATCCCAGATCTCTACACTGGGATCAAGTGCTTGGAGCTGCTGTACAGGTGTTTTTTTCCCAGTTAGGAGCTGTGCCAGGGCCTCACCCTGCTGCCCAAGGTGCTGTGACCTGCCTAACCAAGCCCTGTGTGCCTCCAACTGGCCAAACACGCTGGAAATCAGTGCTCAGCTGAAACCTGACAGGCTCTTTTCTCACTACAGATAAAAGTCTGTTGATTTGCCAACCCCGACTGTGAAACACTCCTGCTGCCTGAACTATTTTCCACACAACACTTGTTTTCTTTGTAAAAGCCTTTTTCTATTGATCTGAATTGACTGGTGCAGCAAAGCCTTGTGAGTTCGATGCAAATTGTTGCCGTGCACTTACTGGGAGCAGCAGAGCAATACAAAAGGATGTTTTGGTGTGGATGTGCAACACTCTTATTTCAAGACATGTCTCCCTTTATTGATATTTGGCCTGATCTTGCTTGCAGAGTATAAGCAAGCAGTCAATTAACGCGTTTTTAAGTGTTTTGAGGAGATGCTAAAGCTAAAATCCGAGGAGGGCACGTGTTTGGGTGGAGGAATGCTGAATCTGCGTGTTTTCCTGGATTGAGCTGGAATTGATCTCAATCTTTCAGCTGAGACAACATCCACTTCTAGAGTTTTATCCCACCTGCGTGTCAGGGCTGGGGGAAGCACCAAAAGGCAAATAGAAATTTGGCATTTTTTTTTAAACCTACCAAACTCATTGGTTTTGTGAAATTTTTAGCCTGTTGTGCAGCTCAGTTGCTTTACCAAAGTAAAGTAAATAGGCTTGGAATCTCAATTTTTGAATTATTTATCTACAAATAGCTTTAAATGTAGGCCTTGTTGGGGAAAACTCTTTCCCAATATCCCATCCATCCCTGCCCTCTGGCAGTGGGAAGCCATTCCCTGTGTCCTGTCACTCCAGACCCTTGTTCAAAGTCCCTCTCCAGCTCTCCTGGAGCCCCTTTGGGCAGTGCTCCCCTTTCAGCCTTCCCTGAGCACAAACTGCAAATCCCAGTTCAGAGCTGTCAGCTAAACCATTAATTACCAGATTTATTCCTCAGTTAAACATCCCTGAGCCTGGCCTGCACATTTTCTTGATAGGTCAATAAACTGCCTGTGGAGTCCAGCTCCAAGCTGCATCTGTGTGGATGCCAAAAGTGGGAATAACTCACGAGAGCTGCGTTGTGCTTCCTCTGGCAGACCAAGCTGAGTCACGTCTGCTCCGTGTGTGAGGAGCAGGGACACGGTCCCAGTGCTCTGCAGTGGAAGGATGAGCATCAGCAACAACCAAAAAGACAAATGTGAGCCCAAACCGTGCTTAATCCAGCAAATATCTCTGTGTGATCCCTTTGTACGTGAATGGAAGAGCAGCCATGGTCAGCATGACCATCATTCATGTTTCCCACCCTGTGATTTACCTCTGCGAGGGCAAACAAGCCCCAAAAAGCTTTCAGTGCCTGCATACAGGAATAACAACATTACTGGTGGTGCCAGCTAGGAAATTTGGGATGGCATCTGTGTTGATGATAGATGAGTGACCCCCAGGTGGCCCTGGCCACAACCAAGAGCTTTTCATTAGAAACAGAAACAAGAGCTGCTCGTATTTTCCTTTGTTTTTTGGGGCTTTTGTTTAATTTTGTTTTGTCTCTTCTAAAAATGGAAGCTTTGGGCACTTAATCTAAGTCTTATTGCTTACTTGGGGGTAAAACCCTCTCTGTCCGTCTGTCCTAGGAAAATTTAACACCAATGGGTTTTCTGCTGGCTTTGTGTGCACCTCAGGTTTTTCAGAACAATTAATCTGCATGAAGAGACAAGAATCCTTTCCTGCTCCTTCCTCCTTTCCCCCATCCCGTGTGCCAAGCTCGAGGCACCCCATGGCTCTAAGGGGGACTCCTGGGAGAGGCTCCTGGGGAATTCTTGCCTGCTGGGGAACTGGAGAGCCCAGTGAGGGGTGAGAGGCTGGTGGGAAATAAACCCTGAATGATGCTTTGCAAGCCCTCAAGAAGCAGTGCCAGGTTTCCCTCCCTGGTGATCCGCAGCCCAAATCCGCCAAGGCTCCCGCATCCAAATTTAAGCTGAGGAGTGGCCCCGGAGGACGAGGTGTGGGCTGCACTTACAGAGGCAGTGTTGATTCAGGATTAAGGTGAATAGAGCTGACTCCTCTGGGGATGTGTATGATGTATATATTAGACTTTTGGAAGAACTTTTGACCCCAGCCATGCTCGTTTTTGTGTTTTAAGTCACCGTGATGGCTCCCGCGACGTCGCGCCTCGAGGAGCTCGCGGCCGTGGTTAGAGTGGGGGATTTGAGAGGGGCCAAAATGGTTCAAGGAAATAAATCCCACTCTGTTGGGTGTGACCTGAGCCCCTCGCTCCTCCAGGGCCTTTGGAGCATCCCTGTTTATAATCTTGTGCAGAAATATGAAAAGTATTGGGGACATGGTTGTGTCTTTATGGAGGTTAACAGGGAATCTGATGTCTGCTCCAAGCTTGAGCTCTTCTCAACAGCAATATCACACAAAAATAGCCCTTCAGATGGAAAGTTATTCCTGAAATCCTGGCAAGTTTAGACTTTCAGAAGCAATTATTCCAGTGAATTACTGTGGCTGAAAAACAAGAGCAGAGGAGCACAAAGTCAATATGTTAAATTGTAAATTCTTTTTCTGTAGTAACTCTTGCACGTTTTCAGAACTGCACAGGGCTGGGGAGGAGAAAGGAAACAAAGCAGTTTGCAAACTCCAAAACCATCCTGAGAGAGAAATGGTGGCTTTATTGAATCACATGCTAAAACTGCTTTTCGTGAAGTAAGAAATAGGGAGTAGCAGTAGGAATGGGATGTGTCTGTGCTGTCCCTGGTGCCAGCACCCTGCCCATGTGCAGGGACATCACCACGAGAGCACAGCCTAATGAGAGCTGAGTGACAATGGCACTGCCACCCAAGGACATGTGACATGCACATGAATATCAAGTGAATTCATTATAATCACCGCTATTTCCATGAATACCAAATGAACTTATAATAACTGAACTCATGAAGAGTTACCTTTTTATGACTAAAAAAACCCACACACTAAAAAAAAAAAAAACTACAAAAAAAAAGCAACAAAAATATTGGAAAAAATTAATGTAATTCTATTTTGGAGAAGGAATATTTAGAGAAGAGGGTTGAAAAAGTGGAGTATTTTGAATCATTCAGGTTTTAATGCTGGAAAAGAACTTTAATACCATCAAGTCTGACTGTTCTCCAGCACTGCCAAGGCCATCACTGACCCATGTTCCCAACTGCCACCTCCACGTGGCTTTTAAATCTCTCTAGGGATGGGGACAACAGCATTTCCAGTGGCAGATGATAGTTTCTGTCCATTTATTTAAATTTTTTTTCATAGATATCTCTCATTTTTGAATGCTAGGTACCAGACAACGAGGATGTACAATTTTTTAATTGATTACTGGAAAATGTTGCTTTAAAGTAGGTTTTATGGAAATAAATATCTTTGCTGTAGAAGGACAACCCTGATAACAGTCTAGGGGAATATAAACTAATAATGGTTCATATGTAGCACCCTTTAGGTGGCCCTTAATTTCCTGAGGCAGAGAAACTCTGGGTTTGAGTCAAACACCTTCTCCCACCAAAACTTCAAAAAGCTGAAATTGTGAGGTGTGTTTAGCTGTGACAAATCTGCACCACAGGCTGCAAACATTAAAATCTGTAAGGAATGGTCTGCTAGGGCCAGATTCCTCCTTCCCTGCCCAGACACTGAAATCTGGGAGGTTCTGTGCTCTCCCTGCCTGGTGGGAAACCCATCTCTCTCCTCCTGTCTGGTTCCCAGCCTGGTCTGTGCTGGTTTTCACTGAATCAGGATGGATGGGGCTTTGCCTTTGGTGTTGGAACACAAGAGTTTATCTGTGTGATGGTGGGATGTGGGGTCAGGGAGTGTAAATGGACTTTGACTTAGTGTTCTTTGATAGGGAAGAGAAAAGCAAATCTCCATCGTTCCTCACATTGCAGGAGCAGCTCCTGAAATTCCAATTAAAAGCTGTAATGGGAGCTCAGGGTGGATCTGTATCATAAGACACTTCTAGGTCAGGCAGGAGGGTTGCAATAATAATAATCCCAAGTACATTTCCTTATTTAACTTTGTTTTTTATTGTGTTCAGCCTGCAGCTGATTTTTTTTTTTTTACCTTGTAACATAGTCCCTAATTGAGACACATGAAGCTCATAAGAGGCTTTAGACAAGATTCAGCTAGCCACAAAAGTCATTATCTCATTTTCATTTATTAACATGATATTTCCAATGGATTAACGAGGGTTTCCCTTTTGTTGCCTCTGCTGTGGCACTAGCCCTAAAGGGGCTGTTGCGTTTCTCCATCTCAAGTGACTTCTTATTCACATTAGATTACAGTAATGTACGTGTTCCAGGAATGGCATTTATTCTGCTTCTTGCATTAAAATTCCCTATTTGAAGTAGCTATAATTGCTGGAAATGGGATAAAGTGAACTTGAGTGTTGGTTTTAGCAACGAGCTGGTATCAAAATAGCTGCTGCAAGGACTGGCATGCAAAAAAACACTCTCCTTAATTCCAGGTGTCTCATCCTGGAGAACTTCTGGAATCTGCACGTTATGACGAAGGTCTGGTAATTCCAATTTTCTGAGGGAGCCAGAGGTGGTGTTAAGAAGCCTCTCCCTGTGTTTTCCACAGCACTCACAGTTATTTTTCAAGCATCAGTGGTCCTGCCACTCCACGAGGCTGCAAGCAGCAAAGTAGCAGTGCTTATTTTGGATCAGCACTGAGGGGACACCCCGCCAGGCCACTGCAGAGGGCTGTGGTGGTGAAGCCCAGCCCAGGGAGATGTGTTATTTTCCAGTTGTGTTTTCCAGCTCCTCCTGCTCTCCCAGAAGGCTGCCCGAGCAGCAGCACAGCGAGGACCTGCAGAGAGCCTGTCTGCTCCAGGCACTGTCTGATCTTGTCTGACATAATTTAAACCTATGCTTCCTGCCTTAGTTTTACATTTTCCAGGGCCTGAAAGGTTCAGTGGGAAACAAAACTCACCCAGGAAAAATACAGAAGAGGGGATTTAAATCAGTGCAGCCTATTGCTGCTTTATCTTACCTGATATAAAGACGCTGCTGGGTGTCTGTCATTAGGTTTGATATAAAAAATCAAGACCTTAATTTTTTGTGGGTGTCAGATTTCTTCTGTCCAGTCCCTCCAGAGGTCTCAGCCCTAAAGGAGGAGAGTTTAAACATGGCATTTAGGAGAAAAAATGTGTCTGCCCCAGCCAAGCCTCCGCAGTGCAGCTGGATTTAGTGCTGCTCCTCACTTGTGCTGTGTCCAGCTCTGCTATTCCCTGCCTGGAAAGAAAGGAGCTAGCACAGAGTCATGGTGTGCTCCTTCTGGATCAGCTTCTCATAAGCCTGAGGATATGAAAATCTGGAAAATCAACTGTGGAGCTTGGAAGAAGATTTCTTCCTGCCTTGTCTACTGGGGAAAAAAGTATCAGGGATATTTAATCCAGGAAGCTCCATCATATGTCAGGTTTAAGACTGTAACAGAGCTTTATAAAAACTCTTAAGAACACAATCACTAATAGGTTCTAACATGAATTTGTAAACTGAAGCAGCCTTTGCTGATATATATATATATATATATATTTTTT
>VXBI01011454.1:322842-342136 GCA_013397375.1 Toxostoma redivivum
ATATATATTTTTTTTTTTTCTGCACTCTCTATTCTGGAGGGTGCTTTTGGCTTTTTGGCTTTGTCACATTACACATCAAGGCTGATATCTGGGGAAGGGGGCTGGCAGCAGCCTCAGCAATCTTGGTGTTGGCAGTGAGTGGAGAGGCTCCTGTGTGGGATCCCCTCCCTTTTTGGGTGTCACAGCTGGAGTCATTCAAAGGAATGCTTCACATGGGTCTTTAAAGGATGGGCTTAAACTTTTTTTTGGAGTAAGGCAGGAAGAATGCTTTTTAAAAGAGTGGCATCCATATAAAAAACGCTGTCATCATTCTCCATGGCTTTTCTAATAAATAATCTCCTTAATATGATGCTGAAATTCATGCAGGGAAATGGCCTGATGGGTGGAGGGATGTGCTAAGAAACACAAGAACCCCTCAGGTGACCCCAAACCCCTGTGCCTGGGATTCAGGTGCTGTCACCAAGTGTTTGGCTGTGTCTCTGCCAGCCCCTTCCTGCAGTTTGTTCATCACAGCAGGGTCCAGAGAGGTGCTCTGTGCTCACCAGGGCCTGAACAGAAAGGGTGCTCAGAGTGTGTTCTTCCTTCATTTAAAATAAAAATAAATAAATATACAGAATGAACAGTTGGAATGAGACCTGTGTTTTGGGTGGATTCCAATAATGTGTTTTTCATTGCATGAGATGCGACGCCTGTCAACACTTCCTAGTCAGATTCGCCTCTTTTTTATATTTTTTGTACAATTCCCCCCCTATTTTTTGTAGCAGAGAGGAGTGTCCCACATATCATGCTTCCATCTCCATACTGTAATTATTAATATAGGGTAGGGAGAGGTCACCTATGTTTTTTGGCAACAGTTATGTTCCCATGTATAAATCATGATAAAGTGCTATTACTCTGTAGGGTATGCTGATGTTTTCAATTTACCCTGTGTAAAATATAATTTCTTTCTTTCTCTCTTCCCCTGAAAAAAAAAAAAAAGCCTTTTGTTTCTATCATATAGATAAACTCATAGATTTTGCAACTAATAAAAATAATATTAATAAATATGAGGCATTGTTACAAAGTAGGTCCTAACTATGCAGCCTAATGTTTCAGTAAGTCTGTGGTGCACATCCTTTTATAGCCAATTAAGAGGATGTTTTATTTCCCTCATTAAAAGTGCAGCCCACAGTCACCATGTTGAATCAAATAAGTACGAGTTTGCACATCCTGTGCACAACCTTTCCTCGAGGCACAGTAGCATTTGTCATCTTTATAATAAAGCTTTCCAATTTTTCTGATTAATATTTAAAAGAAATAACATGACCTGAGGAATATATATATAACATCCTTGTGCCAAGGCTTTCTGTGCTCTCTGGTTTAAGGATGAGGTGCCATTAGATCACTTGGTGTTCTGCAGCATTCCAAGACCTATTTTCCAGTGTTTCTTTGTGCTCTTTTCTTCCTCCCAGATGAGAGGCAGAGATCCCACCAGTGCTTGGTTTTGTCTCAGTGGTTGCCAGGATGGCTCCTGGTCTCCAGTCTCACCATTCCATGTGGAGTTTAGGGAACATTCCTCTAGGGATTGTCCTCTGAGCCATTTCTGGGTCCTTATGGGTCCATGAGCAAGTGGTTTCTGGATCCAGGTCCTTGCAGTTTCTGTGCTGGAGTGCTGGGGAGAGGTGAGGTCCTGCCCCTTCATTCAGCTGCCACACCTGGCCAGTGGTTGGGGACCACTGGGTCTCTGTCTCTTCTGGTTCAGGTGGCAATCTGCTCATGTCACCAGTGTGAGTGTAGACATGACCTGGACAACGTGGCTTCATCTTTAAAGGCAAACCTGCCTCTCCTGAGGGCCTTGGGCTGGCTCAGCTTTACTGCATCCCAGGATCTTCACAGCTGGGCAAATAAATATCTGTGCTAGGGCTGGGGATGTGTGTGAATTGTAAAAAGATTGGCCATTTACTTACATTTTCATTATAATTTTTTATTTTTGAAATACCTGTGGTTGACAGTGCAAAGCATTAATCTGTTAAACAAGGGTAAAGAATGTGTAAACTGAGATTTGACAGCAGAGGTGCTGGAAACTCGTGTGCAGTCATTGAAATACATTAATTCCTTGGTCTTCCCCCCTCTCCACGTTGTCTCTTATTTATTTTCTTTCATTTCTCCCTCCCTATAAGAATTGGAGGCCAACAGAGGAAAACAAGGAGGGCTGAGATCAGTTTTGGTCTTTTTTTATTGGCACATATCACTAAAGCCCCTCAGGTTCTTCAAACCATTACAAGTCGTCACAGCTAGAATAACAAAATATAAGCCTTTAAACTTAAAGGCTCAATTATTCAGGGCTCTCTGTAAATTACAGACAAAGCTAGCAAATTTCATACATTAGTCATGGTAAAAAATATTAAATTCCATGGTTTGTCACAGATTAATAGGAAAAAAAGATTAAAACAGCAAGTTGTGTAAGTAATTTAAACAAATGGTTGTCAGAGATTCTGCATGTTTGGTAAAGAATTAAATAAATGGATATCAGCAGCTGAACTTCTTGTGGATGAGCCAAAGCCTTTTGGAAAAGCTGAGGCTCTCTTTGAATATGGAACCAATGTTTTCCTCAGTCCTGTAACACATTCAAACCAGCTGTCATGCAAAGAAAGAATTTACCATGCAGTGTTGCTTGTGCTTGTCTTAATCCATCCCCACCAGTCAGGCACTCACTGCAGAGGGGAAAAAAGGGGAAAACCTCCTGTGGACCAAAACTTGGAAGATGCAGAGAATTCCAAGATTAAAACTGAGGGCTGGAGTTGGAGGAGCTGATAACGCCGCGCACCACGGGGCAAGAGCTCCGGGAAGCAGCTCCAAGAAATAATTGCAAAAAGTTCTTTATGGAGTGCTGGCACTTGGGCAGAGTGGCACCAGAGCCAAAGGGATCCCACAGGGGGTGGGACCCACGTCTCAGGATCCATGTGCAGCCCCTGCCCACGACAATGATCCAGCTTCTGCCAAAGGAGCATTCCCCAATTGAGGAGGATAACAGGAATGTCCCAGCACACTGAGGGGTGGATTTTGCAAGAATGAGCCGTGTGTGCCCTCAAAATGTGACACTCTCCAAAGTTGTCTTTTCCCCCCATGTTCTTTTCTTATTTATTTCTGTTTTTTTCCTTTTCTGTCAGCTGAGGAGATGAGGTAAGTCTTCCTTGCTCCTGATCTCCTGGAGCTAACAGTGGGATATCGAGCACAGAACCTCACCCTACCTATTAATTCAGCTCAGTTCAACATACATCTGATTTTTGTTTGATTTTTTTTTTCATTCTTCACTTCTTAAACCATTGTTTTGTGCAGGAGAAGCATATGAGAGATCAGAGCTGTGGTTGATAGCAAGGGAACTCAGTATTCCTTTTCTGGATTTCCCTTTTCTTACACTTCCTGTTATGGTTCTTCCAATTCACAGCTCTCTGGGGTGTGATGGCACAGGTAGGAAGCTATTGCGATTTTCTGGGTCTAAAATCTGCCATTTTGGCTCTTACTTTAAGGCCCATAGCACAAAGTGCTGCTAGGAGTGGCCAGACCTGGCTTTTGCCCGGGAGTACAGCTCAGGCCAGACTGGATTTGCTGCAGAAAGCTTTTCCCATTTTCTTAAGCTGGCACTGAGGAATGGGCTCTGTCTTTTCCTGGCACCACAGCAGCTCTGGGAATGCTCACTTTGGAATTAATTCAGGCAGAGCCATGTCAGGGTTGTTTGCTCCATCAACACTGGCTTTAGTGTTTTCAGTAAATCTCCATTTCACTCAACACTGCTTTCATAAAGTTCATAGCAAGTGAGCAGCAATCCAAGGCTGGAGAAACATCCAGACTTAATGGTTTATCCCTTTTAATGTAAAGATATTCATGGTTTTCCTCCTAACTTTCAGGGAGCCTTATCTCATGTATGTGTCCAGCACAAAATCTGCTGGTGGGCAGGTTGTCCTCTCCCATATCCGTGTGTTTGCTGGGATGAAGGTGCTTCAGGGATAAATTAATTGAACCTGAATTTGGGATCTGCCTTTGCCACAGTATCTCCACCCCAGCTGGAGTCAGGAAAGCCCAGTCAGTCCCCCTGGGAACTCCCTCACAGGAAAATTCCCAGCACAGCTCCTCAATGAAGGAGGTTGAGTGTCTTCTGATGTGTGTTGGATAAGCATCTGCTTGTGATATTCTTCCAAAAATTGGAAGTATTCAGCCTGCTCCATGCTGACTCGTTCCAGCAGTTTGTGCACCAGTACTGCTGATGAACTGTGGTTGACTTGAGAGGTCGTGTCTGACCTAGATTTAGAGTCAGGCTTAGAAAGATCCCACATTTGACATCACCAACTTGTTTCACAAACCCAAAACCTGTTAATTTTGCTGGTGATTTCCCAGACTTGTGCAAACTGCAGGATATTCTTGTGTCTGCTCTTCAGCCCCATTTGAGGGCTGCTACAGGGACAAGCCCTCTTGCCACCCTTTGTGCAGCTGTTTGGTTGAAACTTTTGGTGCAGCAGGAAGGTCTGGGACCACCAGGAATGGGAATTTTATATCAAACCTAATTGCTTTCCACTGTCCTTACAGGATGCCAGTGCAGGTTTGAGTCTTTTCCTGGGTTCATTCATCCCAAAGGTTTTATTCCTATTTAACACACACTTCAGGAAGGGAGGAAAAATGTGCACTGAGACATGAAGTGCTGTCCTTCATCCGAACATCCCTGCCTGGCTCTGCTGCTCCCACCTCCTCCAGCTCCTCCCTGCCCCCAGCTTTTCCAAACCTGCTGGGTGGCTTCAAACAGTCTCCTTGTATCCACCCCATGTTTAAAGACTCCTCTGAAAATAGGTGAACTCCTCTAGCAAGTAACCTGCTGGAGGAGCCTGTCAAGGGCTGGCTGCACACACTTCAGTCTCGGCAAGAATCAAAGTGAAACGAGGAGAGTCTCACAGAAAAGGGTTACAGAGAGTTTCACGTATTTTGCAGCCTTTTCATGGCTTAAATTACACTTCCCCTTGTTCTAGTTTTAAAAGGCAGAACAGAAAAGTTAATTTTAACACTGAAAAATGAAGGCTCTTCAATTATTTATAACATTAAAATGTACAAATGTTTGATCAATGAACTTGAAAAAAACATGCAACTACAAAACCCATTTCACAGTGTTCTAAAGTTCATGTGGCAGAGATAGAGAAGTGAAATGATTATTAACAGACGAAGAGCAGCATTTTAATAACATTCCAGCTGTAATAATGAGGCTGACAAAAGCAAGGGAATTCAAAGCCAGCGCTGATCTGACGCTCCCTCCTTAACACATAGACTGTGCCTAATTTTGTGGAATGTGAGGTATTGGAAGAAAATTGCTCTGGTGCCAGAGACCCCCTCGGTGTGGTGCCCAGTGGGGTGGCAGCAGGATGAGGTACCTTTTGTTTTTAGTACTTTATTATTTTATACGGAAGTGTTTTGAGTAAACACACAGCTGTGTCTTCATTTTTTTTCCCCTCAAGCTTTACCATTACCATTAATAATAGTGGAAACATCTCTTTTTTTTTTTTTTTCTCTCTTAAAAACACTGAAATAGGACATTTCCCATGTAGCAGCAAGAGGTGAGGCCAGCATAGCATATAAGAGATTATGGATCACTGCAACACCAAAAAAAATTGGCCAAGTATTGGGATGACACCCAAATCATGGAATCATGGAATGATTTGGGTTGGAAGGGATCTTAAATCTCACCTTCCACTGTCCCAGGCTGCTCCAAGCCTGGTCCAACCTGGCCTTGGGCACTGCCAGGGATCCAGGGGCAGCCACAGCTTCTCTGGGCACCCTGTGCCAGCCCTGCCCACCCTCCCAGGGAAGGATTTCTTCCTTCTGTTATTTAACCTAAATTTCTTCTCTTTCACTTTGAACCCAAACTGTCACTTGCAAATCATGGTGCAGGAATAAAGAGAGGTTTATGGTGAGCATGAGGCTTGTCCACAGCTGTCCAACCCCCTTCCAGTTTGGGAATGAATTGTCTGGAAGCTACTCCAGCTTCCTTGGCTCCCAGTGCCTTCAGCCCCAGGTCTGCTCTCCGAGGGTCTGACAGCTGGGAAGGGCTGCTGGTGTCCTTCCTTCACACTAACAGGATATTTTTGTTGGATAGGTACACAGGTTTTTCTTACAAAAAGAAGTTTATTTTCCAAATACCATCCCTTTCCAGGAAAACAAACATGGTGTGATCAGCCAACTGCACTATTGCAGTAAATCCTGTTTGTTCAGCACTTTTCCTAGATAAATGGTTATTCTTTGGGAGATTAGGATGCTTCTTATGCAACAGCAAACTGAAAACTCCCGTTTTTACTGCACTGTAGCAAAACTGTGATGATTAGAAGCAAATTTCCAAATGGGAAGGGGTGTGTGGATGCTAGATGTGGAGTGGAATGCAAGGTAAAGGGTTTATTACACTGAAATGTGTATTTCTATCCTGGTAAAGGCAAGGAAATGATATTTAGAAGGTGGCAAGCCTTGTCTCTGGTTTGCTAGAGGGAGGAAGGGCTCCCTTGGCTCTGCCAGGGCAGTGAGGGACTGTCCCAGCTCTTCCCTTCCCCAGCCTGACTCGGGAGGGAAGCTCTGGGATGGGAGGGATGAGACCATGGCAGGGGTCAGACAGAGCTTCTCTGCTTTTTTTTGGGGCGTTTCCCTCACCTTTGCAAAGGTCTCTGAGGAGAGGGTGTCCAAGCTGACCCCTTGGTGGCCATGCAGCCCAAGGAGCCCGGGATGTCCCCATGGGGTGGGCACTGTCCCCACCCAGGGACCTGCTGCCCTTCCCCGAGCTGCCTCCTGAAAAACAAGAGCCCAACCTTCATGTCTTGGTCCTGCAGCTTCTAATTATGCCCTGCACAAGGCCTTAGATGTGGAGTCTGCTGCAGAAGCAGGACGGTGACGACGATGAAAGGGAGCAACATCAAAAGTGTCAGGAAGAGGGGAGGCAACGCCATATCAGTGCTGGAGCCACATGCATATTCCAATTTGCTATGTGACTGTGCTACTAATTTGGAGGCTGAAAAAAATCCCATTACAGGCGGGATGGCATCCACACAGTGCCTCAGGAATGTGAGGCTGGGGTTTTCCTAACGGGGGAGCAGCGTGCTTATCGAGTGTGCTGTTAAAGCACAAATAAAGTGTAATTAGGGCTCATTAGGAGGGGAGGGAGGGCTGCAGACACCCTGGCAGGATTCACAGGGAGGAAATAAGGCCACAGCACTCATATTGGGCTGGGAATGAGGAGGGAAGGGTCAGCCCTGTCCTCACACATCCCAGTCCAAGAGGATACTTTTCTTTTTTTTCCCCTCTGGTTTTAAAAACACAGAAATGGTCTGAAAGAAGGAGGCAAAAAAAAAAAAAAANGGCAGGATTCACAGGGAGGAAATAAGGCCACAGCACTCATATTGGGCTGGGAATGAGGAGGGAAGGGTCAGCCCTGTCCTCACACATCCCAGTCCAAGAGGATACTTTTCTTTTTTTTCCCCTCTGGTTTTAAAAATTACAAAAATTCTATTAATAAAATTTAGGAGATTAATAAGTCTTAGTATTACATATAAAAATTTGCATTAAATATTTAGAAATTCTATTAATAAAATACTAGATTAATAAAGCCTAATATTAAATATAAAAAATTAATTGGGTGAAGCTCATCAGCTTTGTAGTGTGGAAACCATGGTGAGAGTCCTGCCAGTCCTTTCTGGTGGCTGTGGCCATGGGATGGAGGTGCAAGAACAGGAAATTCAGAGTTTTGGTGACTGACCAGGCACAGTCTGCTTGGGAATGAGCAGGAACACGGCCTGATCCATATGGGATCCTGGGAAGGATCTGGAAAACAGCTAAAATATTCAATGATGTTATGTGGAAGAGCAGGTGTTATCTAAAATTATCCAAATCTTTCCAAGTGTGGTTTCTTACTTAAATTTCTTATCCTTATGGCTTTTTTTGGACCA
This sequence comes from Toxostoma redivivum, assembly GCA_013397375.1. Classification (NCBI taxonomy): domain Eukaryota; kingdom Metazoa; phylum Chordata; class Aves; order Passeriformes; family Mimidae; genus Toxostoma; species Toxostoma redivivum. Next base: position 330,789 of record VXBI01011454.1, read on the forward strand.
CTGTTCCTGATACCTTCTTCCAGTACAATGTAAACTCCCATCACTGATGATGCTTTCAGAGATTTTTCTGCCCAGAGTTAGAAAAATCCATGCTTTTTACCTTTCAGTGTTTACAACAAATGGTAAAACTGTGTTTAAATTAGGATAAAATATTAAAAATTAATATTCATTGACTTTTATGTTTCATTATCATTAGAAATTAGGTTTATTTCCTGGGTAAACAGTTTATAGCAAGTTATAAATATTTTCTGTTTACCTATTAACTGGTTTAATATATTATGAAGTTATTGACAGTTGCAATAAAATTTATAAACAGCTATTAAACCTTTTAACATACTCAATGTGTCTAAGACTCTATAACACGGAGAAATGATTTTTTAAAGATAATCTTCTCCTGATATTAAATTCCTCCAAGATTTTAATATATTGTCAAAGTTTATGGGTCATAAAATAAACCTAGAGCTTACAAAAAATTTACACAAGGATATTATTTAAGAAAAAGGACATGGAAGTTTTAGTGCAGTAAGAATGATGATATAAGCCACTGAAACATATAAAAGTACATACCAAATACTATGTTAAAATAACATTAACTGTCTTGTATAAATCCACAAGTCAAGGTTTCAGGGTTTTTACAGTGCCTGACTCTCTTATTATTGTGTCTAGATAATGACACCCTCACGGTGCAGCACTTAGAAAAGCTCATTTTTGATAGATGTAAAAGCATGAAATAACGATAGACCAAGAAATCCTAATTTGGAATTCCCTGATAATGTAAGGTTAGGGCCCATACTTCGTGGGCCTGATTCCACAATGTATTACTCCATCCTGAGCCTGATGTAAATCATTGAAAATCAATAAAAATGGGTCAGCTGGCTGGTGTAAATTGGGCTGCCTTCATTACAGGCCATGGATGGATGCCAGTTTACACCAGCTGAGAAATTGGCCGGGTGCAGTTATATCTGTGTAAAGCTGTCAGAACTCAGTGATTCATCAGCAACTGCACATTTACTGCACATTTCTCCGTTTCCTTTCCATATATATCCGTATTTAAAAGTTGGGTGGTTCGACACTGCCCTTGAAGGAAGAGTGATGTCTCCTGAGCTGGTCCCTGGGCAAGGGGAGCAGCACATTTCTCTGAGCAGCAGGAACTGCATGGAGAAGAGTCTGAGTTCTGTGGTGCTGCTCCTGCTGCTGCAGCATCCTCCAGGTTCAGCTGCAGGGATGATATGGGATGATATCCAAGGTGGGGCTGCACCTTTCCTCAGCTCCTGTCTGTCACCTGTGCCTGGAATGGGATAAAACTGCATCCAGAGAGCCAGAGGAGCAGCGTGGACACCTCAGGAGGTAGAACAGCAGGACATAAAACACTGGGACAAGTTACCTGGAGAGGTGGTCGATGCTTCATCCCTGCAAGTGTCCAAGGCCAGGTTGGAGCAACCTGATCTAGTAGAAGGTGTCCCTGCCCATGGCAGGGGGTTGGATTAGATGATTTTTGGATTAGATGATCTTTGAGGTCCTTTCCAACCCAACCCAGTCAGTAATTCCATGTTCTCACAGCAGATGTGTTTTCATGTGTCCACCAGGGTTAATCTGAGGAGATTTCACTGCCAGCCCTGGCTGTGCTGCCTGCTCTGAGGTGGGGGACAGCCCTCACCATGGGTCACTTTTCTAGCAGGCTTCTTCCACCTTTCTGGAAGCTAATGATGTTCTCCATAACTGTAGGCCCACATCTGAAGAGTCCCTGAAGATGGAGAAGAAAAGGGGGGCATCACTTCCATGTACACGTGCCTCTCTCAGAGTAAATATCCCAAGAAATCAAGAAACAGTGGAGAAGTCTGATAGTCACAGGCAAAACCAGGAGCATGGCCATGATGAGAGAGCTCAGAGAAGACTCTCTGCTTCTCTTTAGGTGTCAGCTCATCCATGTATTTTGGTGTCCCCCCCTTGGATGAGAGTGTCCCAGGTCCCTCAGCAGAGCAGAGCACAGCTCCAGTTTAACTGAGGTCCTGCAGGACCACCACCTACTGCTAAAAACCAGCAAAACCCACAGGATGTTTTTGGTGTTATGAATCCTTTGCAAGCTGGGGCTGTGCCTGGTGGGCTTTCCACCCCACATCTGGGCTCCTCATGGGTCCTCTCCTGGAGGGCCAGAGCCACCCAGGTCCCAGGAGCTTGGTGGGGCTGGAATCAGAGCTGGCTTGCCTTGTGCAAGCATGGATTATAGCTGACGTGACTTTGTGGTTTCCTACCTCAGCTTTGAAATATAGTAAACTCACAAAAGCTACTGTAGAGTTCAGAACAAACACAGGGGGTATGTTTAGTTATTTGTTTTTGTAGTAAAATAAAATATTTATTATACACAGACACCTACTGTGAACAGAGGGTAAGGCCACTGTGTTTTATCTCTAGGGTGTCATGTTTGACTTCCATTAGGGATGTATTATAGACCTGTGGGTTTTCATGAATTCAGAAAGTCCACTTTGAACACTGATTTCAAAGCCTACAGGGGGTGTGAGGAATGTAAGAACACTGCTTCGTAGCAAGGAACCTGTTGCATCTAACAAACACCTTGCGTTTGATAAGTCAGAGTTGAGGCAGGCAATAAAGGAGCTCTTATTTTTAATTTTTTTTCTTCCTTAGCACGATTTTAAAGGAAGATTTCCTATTGTTTGCCTTGCAACTTCAGCCCATCTGAAAGCTCAAGGTGAAGACAATGAACGAGCTCCTGAAAAATGCACCATTACATCAGCATACTTTTCCCATTTTTCCCTAATTCCCTCCCAATGAATCATTTCTCCTCATATGGGAGGAGAAAACGACCTCAGCCATCAGGTGGATACCGATCCATCTCCATAAGTGCCTCTCACATTAATGGTGCTGTCCAAAACTCTAAGTGCCACTTGTGGGTGATGTGTGGAGGGGCTGTGGGTGGTGCTGGGGGAGCTGGGTCTGCCAGCCCCGTGCCCCCCACATCCCCCTGGGCTGGCTGGGGAAGGCTTGGCCATGAGGAGCAGCCTTTGGGATTCATGGGGAGTGGGAGCATTCCCACCTTTTCAGAGCACAGCAGTGATGTGGGGCCAGCATCTCCATGGAGGGGTTGGAGACAGCAATGGGAAGGTGGAGAGGCTGGCAAAGGAATCTGCTGGGAAAGCCTGAAACCTTCAGATGTGAATTTCCTTCTCCCTCCTGTCCCTGTCCCTGCCTGTGGCTGGACAGCCAGGGAGGGATGTGTCCCCTTCTCTTCAGACCTGGGTATCTCACCTTAAACAGCACAACACAGCTGACAATATGTGAAATGAAAACTCCTGAAGGACAGACATCAGTGCCCCACTCTGCACTTGAAGCCACTCAAGGCATTTGTGTTTTGTCACAGCCACCAAATTAAAAAAAAAAACAAACAAAAAAACCAAAAACAAAACCAAAAAAACCCAACAACCAAAGATGCTGAGAAGACCTGGCTTTGTAAAATCAGTGCAGGAATCCAAATTAAAGCTGCTTTGGTTTACCTCCTCCAGATGAGGAGTACTGACACATTTTGAATGTTCATTCATTTCCTTGCTCTTCATTGTGTTTATTGCTGGCTGTGGAGGGAATGCACGTGGATTTGTCTCCATAATGATTTCATGGAGAGGTCAAACCCCACTGAACCCAGATAAGTGCAGCAGCCAGCAGGGTCCTTCCAAGCATTGAAAAAGACTTGGCACTGCTGACTTTTGCACTGTGGGAAGGTCAGTGCAAGATGTTACCAGTGCCTATTAGGCTGAGCATAACTGGGGCTGGAAAATGTGTGGTGAGAGAAAGCAAGTCTAGAAATACTCTTGCTAAGGCAAAATTCTGCTACTGACAAGACTTCTGCTCCTAATTATACCTTCAGTTCTGCTCTACTGGCACTATTTTGACACAGGGTAATGTGTTCATAAGAACTTGATTCTCATTTTTCAGTAGATAACAGTGTTTATGTGCTAAATCTTGCCTAGCACAATATTGAAAATACCCTTAAAGCCAACCAGTTGGGACAGTACAGCAACAGCTGTTTGGTACAGTAACCAATGGACAAAATTATTTACTGGTATCCAAATAAAATTTCGGTGGGAATGAGAAAGCAGTTGAACCAGACAACCTGGAAATATTCCCTTTGTTTTGTTTTGTTGTTTTGTTTTGTTCTGTTTTGCTTTTCCTGGGGATTTTACATCAAGGATAATGCCATTACACTCAGTAGTAAAATTCCTGTTGGCACTGTGGAAGCCAAAGTTTCACCTCATTCCTGCAAATTCCATCACGCAGAGGTTTTGGTAGGGTGAGCTGACCCTTGGAAAGCACTCTTGGCCCTGCTGCTCCTTGCTGGGATTTTCACCCTGCATCCAAGGAGGTTCAGGGAGCACAGGGCTCTTCCCAGGTCCCCCCACAGCCCTAATGCCTGCTGAGGGAGGTGAGCAGCAATAGTCATGGACAGTAAGTCCCGACTTGGTTCTGTGCTCCCCGTTCCACTTGAATTCAACCATTAAATCTGAACTTCCAGTTCAAATTAAATATGTCATGACCAATGTCAGATATATGGACAACTTCAGAGTGGAATAACCCAAGGCAATCTGCTCTGATCGTATCATGCCTTAAGTCTCGGACTAAATCCAGGGGGAATTTAATAAAATAGCTCAGTCAAGCATTGATCTTTCCTGATGGTTTTTTTTTTTCCTTTCTAATGGTCTTCTCACACACATTGCCCTCACTTCCCTCTTGGAAAACAACACAGTATCATAGAGGAATAATCCAAAATATTTCAGCACTGCAGCTATTGTACCTTTGCTGTTGACCTCCTTTCCAATCTCTCATTTGATGACAGTGGTGTAGGATGACAGAATTAAATGATTTTGTTTCTCTCACTCTCTGCCAATGTTACATTTGGTACAAAGCGAGTGAAGTATTGTAAAATGGGATGATAGTGCTGCAGGAAAAACTGTCTGGTGTTCCACTGTGCTCCAGAGCATTTGTAAGCAGAGCCTGGATGTCCTTTCAGAGGATATTGTACAGCTCTGTTTGTCCATCCCTGGAACTGTGATGGAAAACCAAGCTCTGCACATCCTAAAAAATCAAGAGGTTGAGCTGGAGATGAAGGACTGGTGGTGCATCACAGGTTTGGAGGCAGGGGACAAGGGAACAGCCTTGGGGTGCAGGTCCTGTGGATGCTCAGAGAATGGGACATTAGCATCTAAGAGACTCCTAAAAATATTATGATTGATGCCCCTTTTGGGATATAATATTATATCAAGGTGGAAAATATAAGTGCATGTAGTTCATAAGTTCATGTAGGACAAAGGGAACGGCCTTGACTGAAGGGGGGTGGGCTTTGATCAGAGATTAGGCAGAAATTGTTCCCTGTGAGGATGGGTGCCCAGAGCAGCTGTGGCTGCCCCTGGATCCCTGGAAATGTCCAAAGCCAGGTTGGACATTGGGCTTGGAGCACCTGGGACAGTGGGAGGTGTCCCTGCCATGGCAGGGGGTGGAATGGTCATTATTCATTCCATGATTCTATATCACACTATCTGGTAGAATATAATCTATACCATTCTTACAAAACATTCAATTTTACTCATCAACCTCTAATATTTCTTATAAAATCCAAGAATCAACATATTTAGATGGAGCAAAAATTGCAGTTAACTGTACTGTGAAAATTCCTGGGGAGTGTTGCATGAGCTGCTCTCCTTCCTCACTTCTCTCCCCATTATTTTGCTTTGAAAAAGTATTATTTTTTTTTATTTTAGTGTATGCTAAAGGAGAGCATCAGAGTGTTGCGAGCTCTGGACTACCCAGGTGTTCCCAGGGAGCAGCAGAAGGACAGAGCTGGGTTTGGGACCAGGACTGGCTGACAGTGAAGGTCTTTACTGGAAACCCACTGCAGAGACAGCAGCAAAAATGTGTCCCACTGCACTGATGGCTGAGCTTAACATTTACACAACATCCAGGCAAGAGAACACTTCACTCTATGACTTTGCTTTAAAAATGAGTCCTTGGGTAAGATCCCTCTCTGATTTGAAACCCTTCCAGGATTTGGAAGAGTTTCAAGTAAAATTAAAATAAAAACAAAGTTCAGGCTCCTGAGATTGCTCCACTACATACTGACAAGTGAGTGTGAGGGTGTGTTTTGTCTCTAAAGAAAATAGCAAGGCCTGTAGCAGTCAGGATGGTTTATAAGCATGAACATAATTTTGAATAGCCCTAGCTCTGGTTTGCCATGACCTCTGCAACTCAGCTCTGAAGAAAAAGGTAAAAAAATATTCCCTTAATGCCAGCTATACACCAGAAAAGACACTTAAACTCAGCAGATTTGAAAATCACAGATATGTCTTGTTTGTCATGATTGACCTTTTCATTTTATTTTATTCATTATAAAATAGAACATTTTTTCAGGAATTGAGGAAAATCCCCCTCCTCTCCCAAAAGATGCAATGCATGCACTCATCAGAAAACACAGGCAGATAAAATATAAGAAACCTTTTATTTTTAATTTCCCTCTAAATTTTAACTCTTAATTTGAACTCTAACGTGTCTTTTCTTGCTCAGAAGTGGTTAATGCACCATCTGACTGTATTTTCACAAATTCAAAATGCTCCTGCTCTTTCTCAGAGCTCTCCTCTCCACCTGATCAGGCAGCACAGGCTTCCCTTTGTCCTGCCATGCATCTGGTGTGGTCAGAGGAGTTAGGAAGAGGAAGGGAATGATCATTGTGGAGTATGGATGGTTTGTGTGCCCCTGGCCATGCCCTGCTCCACCTCAGACACCATCCTACCCATCCATGTGTTTTCTTTCCCTCCCACTGAAGGGGCTGTGGACTCCAAACAGCCCAGCAGAGAACTCTTCTGTCTGTGCTGACCCATTCTGGTTGTCACTTTGCTTTATTTGCACAGCAGTAGATTGATTTAAAATTTCAAACCCTGAAGTTTAGCATTCTTATTGTCTCTTCTCTCCAAATACTGACCTTAAATCATGGAATCACAGAATTATTTTGGTTGGAAAAAACTTCTAAGATCACTCAGTCCAGCTCTTCCCCAGCACTGCCACAAGGCCACCACTGCCCCATGTCCCCAAGTGCCACATCCACATGGACTTTAAATCCCTCCAGGGATGAGGACTCCAGCACTGCTTTGTGGAGATGTTCCAGGGCTGGACAAACCTTTTCCATGAAGAAATTTCCCCCAAATCCAATCTAAACCTCCCCTGCTGTAACTTGAGACCATTTCCTCTTATCCTATTGCTCCTCAGGTCCATCTCCAAAACATGTGGGCTGATCTGCCAGGGACCTGTCAGCCACCACATGCTGTGGATCAGCTCTCTGTGGTCCTCAGGCTCCTGGATGAGATTCCATCAGCCCCCATTCCAGCAAAGTCACGCCCAGGCAGCCAAGGCCAATTGCACCGTGGAGAAATGGAGACACCCACACTCCTTGAGTTAACTCTGAACCTTCACAAGAAAACTGGGAATATTTCAGCAGTGGTTCAACATGCACCCAGATGCACATGTGAGTGTGACAGTGAAATGTTTTACCTTTATTGTGTGTGTTTAAAATGCTGGGGGAGTGTGAAAATCCTCCAGAATGATCAGTTCAACCAAGTGATTTTTTCCTGGCTGTTGGAGCCCTTTCTGTGTTTGCTCCTATCCTGCACTGGCAATAGCAGCAAAGCCAGATTGTTTAGCAGCTACTTCAGAAGGACTGAGAATTACCTATAAAGAGATGGGAGGAACTTTCTGATTTCTGTGTTAAAAAGCACCATAAACTCTCAAATACATCAGTTTGTGTTAGTGGGGGATGTGGCTCATCAGCAGGTGAACCAAGAGAAGGAAAGGACAGACATTGTCTAACACGTTGAGAAAAGGGTCCTGTTGCTGAGGACAGCAGTAAAAGAGAAAAAACACACAAGTGTCGAGGAGATTTTGTCCTTTTTGAGTGCCTGGACTTAATGGATTTTTCTGGCTGAGCTGTGTAGAACAAAAACCAGCACGGCACTTCCTGTCTCTGCTCCCCGCACTTCTCCAGGGCTGCTCATGTCATAAATCATTCACAACTCCACTAAGGTGATCCTTACACAGTCAATCTATGTCTTTAACACAAAATCAAGGGGAGGGAAAGAAATTAAAACGTCTATCCCGTTTTCCTGAGCCAACTTTTCTATCTCAGTGAGCAAATTGTGATGTCCAAGCCCAGGTGAGAGCCAGTTAGAAATGCCAGCAGTATATTTAATTTCAGTGTACATGCCAGAAAGTCCAAGGTTTCTTTTCTCTCCTCAATGTCCCTCTTGGTTGTCCATCAACTTCCTTCCTCTTCCTTTCTGGTCTCTGTTTTGTTCCATCCCTGTTCTTCTCCTGCCCTGTGCCTGCTTGGTGGCTCTGGGCTGCCCTCCCACCACCCCATGGCAATTCCAACACCTTCCCAAGGGTAATCTGCTCTTTAGAGCAGCATTTTCCACGGAATTTTGCTGCTCCCACTCCACTGCAGCATGGCAAAAACGTGCACAATGCTGTGTTTGCTCCAAGTATTCCTCAAAATTCCCTGGTGAGTTGTGCTGGGTGTGCTGGGAATTGTGGTTCTCTAACAGTAAATGGTTTATTGCCTTCCAAAGATGCTTCTGGTTGTTTTGTTCATGTTTATTTTTATATGTACATAAACACATGCACACATACACATTTGTAAATTGTTTAAAATTCTCCCTTCTTTCCAAATATTATTTTTGCTAAATCATAGAACCAGTAGGGTTGTAAGAATTTGATTGAAAACCACCTTGTCAACTAGATCAGAGCACTGTGTCACATCCAGTCGTTCCTTGAACACCTCCAGGGATGGAGACTCCACCACCTCTGCCCTGGGCAGCCCTGCAGGACCCTGAGCATCCTTTCCACGTGGAAATTCCTGCTGGTGTCCACCCTGAGCTCCAGCCTGAGGCCGTTCCCTCTCCTCCTATCCCTGTTTCCAAATCCCAAATCCCCCTGGCTGTCCCCTCCTGGCAGGGAGTTGTGCAGAGCCAGAAATTCCCCCTGAGCCTCCTTTTCTCCAGGCTGAGCCCCTTCCCAGCTCCCTCAGTCACTCATGTTTCTTCCTCCAACAAAGAGTTAAAAAACCCACCAAATTTAGGACCTCTTGTGCCTCATTTCACATATGCCAGCAGCTGAATGCAGTTGAAACAAATCCCAACATTGAGTTCCACGATCCTGGATCAAGTGCAGTGCCAGTGCTGCCTGTGATTAGATGGGACACTGGATGATGGGGTGTCCTGTTTGCAAACTGCTTTTCAAATATCATTTAAGCAGATTTCAATATATGTTGTTCAGTCCCAAGTGTAAAAATACCATATCTACCAAGAGTAGTGAATTATTTGAGAGAATAGATTAAGGATGGCAAGTGGGACATATGTTATTGAGAAATGAAGGAGAAGGGTTTTTTCTTTTTGGAAAATCTTCCAAAAAAGAGCTGAGCAAGAGCTCACCAGATTTGGCATTTCAAGACAAAGCTGATTTGAGCTGAGTTCAGACAAAGGTCTCAGTGTCAAATGTTTTCAACCTTTTTGCATTAAATGAACTGAAACTCAGCCAAACCAGATTCCTCAGATTTGGGGAAAAAAAGATTCCCTCCCAAACCCAGGAGAAGCAGGCCAAGTTTCATCCTGACAGGAACGTTTTTGCCAAAGCTGTAAAAGCTGAAGTGAAAGTAATGATGCTTTATCTGGCATTTATAAGGCACTTTCATCCCAAAAGTTCCTAAAGCACATTACATGCAGCAGGCTGGATTCCCCAGCCCTGAGTCAGATGTTCATGCACATTGTGATTAAAATACAGGGAATTTGAGAGGGCAGGCCTGAAGATCCCATGCAGGAGCACACATGGATCCTTTTCCATGTCCCATGGTGGGAATTCAATGGTCTGGACTGGGACCTTGCTTTGCTGGAGGTTCAGATCCAGCAAATCCCAGCTGGAGAAAGGTGCTGCCCATCAGCAAACCAGTTGTGGCCCAAAATTGGGTTGAGTGGCTCATTTGCATTTTCTTTGTCACAGCTGCATGGATTTTTACCTGAACTCAATGCTTTAAACTTTAAACTTTCACTACTCTGTGACTTTTTTCCAAGAGTTCTCTTGGCTTTAAAATAATTCTGTTCTGCATCAGTGCCTCCCCTAATTCTATGTATACATATATTTCCCATGGATGGCACTGGAATTTCATGTTTTCTTTGTTATGTTTTCCCTGTACTCTATGTACCCAATTTTCCAGTTTTTCCCTATTTGGGATGGCCAGGTTTATTTTCCCTATATTTAATCATGAGGTTTTTACTCTTTTATTTTGTTTTCAGTTGTTTTTTTTTCCTCTCTCTTTGTAATTTTGCAGAGTTCTCAGTGTAACAATTAAAAAATATATATTAAAAAGTGTTTTTCCCCTCTTTTCTCCTAGATTTGCTTTTAATTTGCATATTTGCTTCAAGAAATTACTTTTACCAGATTCTGTGAGTAAAAGAAATGAGCATTTTAAAGGTGACTGTGTGTCCTCAACTGCTGTGAAAACTGGGTGGGAGATGGGCACAGCTTCCACGGTGCCTGATCTTATCCCTCTCCTCCTGCTTTGGGTTCACTCCTCGCTATTGACTAAGGGTAGAACAGGGCAAACTGATTCCCTGTATCCCCATTAAACTGAGAGTATCCACTTAAGTAATAAGATTTTAATTACTCAAGTCAGAATTTCATATTAAACTCTAATCTGATACATTACCAGCCTAAATTAATGTCAAAAGGTGTCCGTATAGAGACTTTCATTCATTTAATGATGCTTAGTTTGGGGCCTAAACAAATTATTTGCAAAAAACCTCTCCAGCCTGCTGTAGAAATGGCATTTCCAATGCTAATGGACTTTTGATTTCCAATTAGTCCTCGCCTGGCTTTGATCAGGAGCCGATTTACTGCGAGCCTTGGAACAAAAGGGTGTTGGGAAGACGAATCCTTGGATCATTTTTGCGGTGTGTTGACAGGAATGTGTGTGTAAAGAGTCATTTAATAGCCTCCTAACTGGGGTGGGACACGGGGACCAGATGCTTGGCTGTGTGCCTCCCTGACAGCCTCAAGAAAACCCTGGAAGAAGCAAAAAATGAGCTTTTTGTCCAGCCCCAAACGCGCAAACGCTCCAACGCTCTTCTCTCTTCTTGGAGCTGCTGTCTTCAAAATTCCACCCTAGGAATTCTTCTGATTGAACACATGGATTCACAGAGAATCACTGAGTAACCTGAGCTGGAAGGGACACACAAGGATGGAAAGGGAAAGGGAAAGGGAAAGGGAAAGGGAAAGGGAAAGGGAAAGGGAAAGGGAAAGAGAAA
>VXBI01011454.1:342182-357803 GCA_013397375.1 Toxostoma redivivum
ATTAAAATTTATCAGTGAGCTTGTTTCCCTTCTGCCCCATCCCTTGGTCAGGTTTCAGCTCCTGGCTCTGCACAGACACCCCAAAATCTCACTGAGAGCATTGTCCAAAGGCTCCTGGAGCTCTGGGAGCCTCGTGCCCATTCCCTGGGGAGCCTGGGCAGTGCCAGCACCCTCTGGGGGAAGAACCTTTGCTGAAATCCAGCCTAAACACAACTTCAGGCCATTCCCTCAGTTCTGGCAGCCCTTTATTATTTAAACCTCCCAGAGCTGCCCTTCTGCTTCCCCTCCTGAGGAAATTTCCCCTCAGTTTTTATTTTTATTCATCATTTCTTCTTTGTCTTTGCTTGGACTCCTCAGCCATTCTACAGAAGCCAAACCCAGCACTTTAAATAGGATTTTATGAACTAAAATGAACCTTTCTCCAGTTTTAAACCCCTGAAGCCTCTTAACACCTTGTAACCACAGGTCCACACAGAATTAACTACAAAATCCCCAGAAAGGGTTAATCTTTGCTGGCAGTTTGGCCATATTAGAACAATTACAGTGATTCATTGTCTATGTCTAATGGCATAATCTGATTGTAAAGACAGCAGAGTGGGCGTTGGAAAATATACAGCAGCCCACTCCAGTCAGTGTGAGGCATAACAGGAAATGATTGTGGGTGTTAACCATGTCACAAATGCTGGGATTAAATGCTGACTCCACACCGAAAAGCCAAATAAAGATATGGGAAAGGGCCCGTATATGTTTCAATAACAATTAGGAAAGCATCTAATATTGGTTTTAGCAACAGAGAGGAAAAGTTGGAGTGAAAAACCAAGCACAGGTGATTCTACTTAAAGCTGTATTTACTATCTTCCTAATGTGGGAGCCAATAAGGAAAAGTGCTCGGAATAATTTCGTTCAGAAAGAAGGTATTTTATATTGAAATAAATAGGAAATATAACTCCTGATTATGATATTGTCATTAAGGTACTTATTTTCAATTAAGATTTTTTATTAGCTCTCATCAAGTTGAGTAATGAAAGTGCTGTAAAATATACTTCCTTTCCCACCCAGTCTGCTCCCTCCTGGCCCTTTAGGAAAGGAAGGAGAAAAAGGAAAAGAAAGAAAAGGGAAAAGGAAAGGAAAGGAAAGGAAAGGAAAGGAAAGGAATTTAAATTTAAATTTAAAAGAAATTAATTATTGAAATTTAACAGTGAGCTTGTTTCCCTTCTGCCCCATCCCTTGGTCAGGTTTCAGCCCTGGCCTGTGGTGCCTGGACAAGCCCCTGATGGGCTCTTTGTTCTCCTTCCCTTCTCCCAGGGGAAGAGCTGGCCCTGAGCTCACATTTTGTTGAGGTCCCCATGGCCAGGCTCCCTCCCAAACCCTCTCCAGAGGCAGCCATCCCACTGCCCAAGGAGAACAGGGTCTGAGTTTGGACTGACCATTCCAATAATTCATTAAAATAGGCACATTCATTAACTTCAAAAATATATTTTTTAACAGTTCTGGCCTCTTGGAGGAGCTAATGCAAAGCAAACACTTTTTTTGTTTATTTGTTCTTTTTTAGGTAATGGCTTTAAAACCACAATAAAGGCATTTTAATTGTAAATATATTTGCAGCTCCATTTTATCAGATAATAGTACCCAAATTTCTGGTTTATCAAGTTATGATGATTTAAATGGTTCTTCCTTTCTCTTTCTCTCTCTCTCACCTTTTTCACACAAATTCTCTGGAGGATCTAAAAATAAGCCTCTAGCTATACAAGTCAGTGCTCCAGGTTTATCCCAGAGACTAAGCAGTATTTCACCAAATACCTTTATTATTTTCTGGGGTTCCTCTGCATTGTGTGAAACCTCCAAGGTTATTGGAGATCACACATGGAAGGGAAGTGGACACGTTTGAGGCACCAGTTGGGAGGAGCAGTTTTTCAAAAGCTGTGTTGGATAAATTAAAAACCCGAATTTCTATTTTCCTGGTGCTTGGGTTACGCTTTCAGACACTTTTATTTACTCCTTATTAATCTAAAAAAATAGCTGTAATCAATGGATAAAAGTGAAGGTAACCAGAGATATGTGGAATTCTGTGTCTTGCCTCTTGAAAAAAACATCTTTAGCACCAAACCTATGAACTTTTATATTTCCCAGGTAAGGGTTTGATTCTATAGCATTAACTTTAATGGAAGGGAAATCACTTATTTCAGCTGGGAGAGAGTTAGGACCATAAAGAGTGGGGTTGGTTTAACCACAACTTTGTAAGAAAACAGCATTTTTAGATTTTTTTTTTTTTTTTACTTTCTCCGATGAATTTGAATGCTCCTTAGGTAAACATTTAGGTAGCACAATGTAGTGCTGGGGCAAGGAGAGGAAGATCAAGAGGTTGATGGAGGCCCAAATGTTCCTGGCAGAGCTCTGTATCCTTAAAATATTTCCCTACTCTCCAAATACAACTTTCTGTGCAGGCTGATTTTATTCCTTACAAGCACAGAATCCTGGGATGTTTTGGGTTGGAAGGGACCTTAAAACTCATCCATTTCCAAACCCCTGTGCCAGGGACACCTCCCACTGTCCCAGGTTCCAGCCTGGCCTTGGGCACTTCCAGGGATCCAGGGGCAGCCACAGCAAATCTGGGAATTCCATCCCAGCCCCTCCTCATCCTCCCAGGGAACAATTATCCCAATATCCCACCTAACCCTACACTCCTTTGCTTTAAAACCATTCTGCCCTATCACCAAAACCAGGAATATCCCAACAGAGCAGGGCTGAGGGTATTGAGGTGAGACACCGACAGGCACAAACCCAGAACCTTCCCAGCTCAGGAAATCTCTCCTGCACTTTTCCAGATTGTTTTGTGGCCATGGGATGGTGGCCAGGAGGAGCCTTGGGGACACAGGGCACAGGTGCTGTCCTGTCCCTGCTGCAGGACACAGAGCAGCCCCTCAAGCCCTGCCTGGAAGAGCAGAAACTCTTTTATGGCAGGAAGAATAAAGCAGGATTTCACAGTCACTTGTCTTTGCAGTAACCAGGTTCTCACTTCCCCCAGCACTCCCCAGGGGCCACGGCTACTTCAGGTGCACTCCTCTGTTTATGGCCCTGCAGCAGGATCAGTTTTCCCTAAATCCCCTCATTCTGGCTGCTGGGGTGGATTTGCCCAGCCAAGGGTGACTGAGGATGGCCTTGTGATTAGGCTAATTAGCTCATTTGTGTTTTGCCTCCCACTGAAGCCCCAGGGTCAGGTTGGATGTGTGTCCATCCCTGCTGAAAGGGATTTCTTCCCAATTCCCAAACAAGTGATGGCACAGGTGGTACCTGCTGCCTTTCTGTGCTTTTGCTCCTAAAATTTTCTTTGGAATCATGGACAAGTCTGATGGGGAGAGGCTGAGGGAGCTGGGAAGGGGCTGGAGAAATCCTGAGGGAGCTGGGAAAGGGCTCAGCTGGAGAAAAGGAGGCTCAGGGGGGACCTTGTGGCTCTGCACAAGTCCCTGACTGGAGGGTACAGCCCGGGGGATTTGGGCTCTGGGAACATGGAACAGGGAGAGGAGGAGAGGGAACGGCCCCAGGCTGGGCCAGGGGAGCTCAGGGTGGATATTTGGGAAAATTCCTCCCTGGAAAGGTTTGTCCAGCCCTGGCACAGCTGCCCGGGGCAGTGCTGGAGTCCCCATTCCTGGAATGATTTAAAATTCATGTGGGTGTGGCACTTGGGGACACGGGGCAGTGGTGGCAGTGCTAGGGAACAGTTGATGATCTGAGAAGGCCTTTTCCAGCCTAAGCAATTCTGAGATTCCATCCTGGAATTTCTGGACCAGAATTCAGGTTTCCTGCCAGCACTGAACCTGCGGATCCTCAGTCCACCACACCTCTGCCATGAGGAATATTTCTTTCCCATACCTGTGAATCACCTGAGGAGAAAAACATCACAGAAAATTACTTCACAACTCCCCAAACCATTTTAATATTGAAAACCAGTCGTGTAAATTTTGCTTTTCCTGCATGGCTCTGTTTATAACACCACAAGATGCTTTCTCTGTCTTAAATCCTCCAAATTCCAGCAAATAGCATTAAAAAGGGGGTGTGCATGAGGAGCACCCCTTAGCTGTTGCTTGTACAATGGAATGAGGCTGTGTTTTGTAAATGAGCGTGCACAGCCCTTACATGATTTACTTTATACCTACAGTAAATTTTCTTGCAGGAGATTTTTATGGTGCCTGGTTGAATCGTGAATGTTCAGTCAAACCTTCCTCCAGCCGAGGCAAATAGAAGCCAGATCTGCAGAGAGAAAGTAACAAGGAGTTTTTGTTAATGTGTATTCCTGCCCCGAGTAAGAGAACAGTAATTCTAGCCTAATGAAAATTAAATTTACTACCTTTTGTTTGTAGTTGTATCTTAAAAAAACCCAAACATGCACACCCTTGTTAATCACCATGAACAGCTCTCTTCAACCAGCAGAATGACAAAAGAGCACTAAAATGCTCTGGCCACATTCCAGGTGGTTTTGTTTTTTAGTATTTTTGGTTTTCCTTTTCTCCTGGACTTTCCAAAGAAAATTCACATAACATGCTTTTTCCCCATGTTTTTCCATGATTCATAAACCCGCTTTTATCCAGTCCATGAAAGGACCTCTCTCCATTATGTAGACCAGAGCTGACACATTTATGTGCAAAATTGCTGGAGCATTTACACCACTATTCATCAAGGCAGTGTCTGTGCTCCAGGAATATTCCAATCACCTGGCACAATCAGTTTCACACACATTCCCAAATTCTTGGAAGACGGCGTTGTTGTAACACATAACAAAACATAACAACCACTGTGCTGCAGGGTCAGGCACCCAGAAAGCTGCTTTAGCACAGGAATTCAAATTAACCAGTGCCACTATATTATTGATGTAATATTGAATAATAAGGGATCTGTGGAAAACTGAGAGTATCAATTGGTTCAGGAAATTGCAAATAAATACAGTTTTTATTCCCAAAATGGCCAGCTGAAATCCAGCCTGTGCTGCTGGAAGTTGCACTTACCTGACTGGTTGTACGTGGCCTGTAAAGGAGGAATATTCATTTTTCTCTCTTTGTTATAAAATATTTTATCACCATCCCCTATTAGAAGTTTCCCAGGGAATTGTCCAAGCAGGGTGGATGAGATTGGTACATCCTGGGATAGTGGAGATGTCCCTGCCCATCACAGGGGGAGGAACTGGATGAGGTTTGAGGTCCCTTCCCACCCAAACCTGATCCTGGAATTCACCCAGCTCATCAGGGGATTGTAAAAATCCTGAATTATTCTGCAGCCTTGGGGTGGTCAGCACCTCTCTAACAGGTGATATTACACCCCATGGGATATATCTTGGCCATCCTCAGACAGGACAGATTTGGATTTTCTTAATGTAGGGAAGGCAGATACTTAACTTTAAAAATCACCGTGGCTGTCAGGTGAGAAAAACATTTATTTCCATGAGGATTTTCACTGACTGTATTTGCAAAGATTTTTAAAAATTGCCTAAATAAGTATTTACATGATACTGTAACCCAGAATGGTTTCAAAGGAGCCTTTATGATCTGTCAGGTCAATAATCTGCATTTTTAAAAGTCCCTGAATACATATTTGCATGATCTGTATTTCAAAAGCTCTAGTAAATATGTATTTGCACAATAGACCATAACAATCTCTTTTAAGCCATCGTGGTCTATATATAGTGTTAATCCTCATATATTCCAGAGGAGTTTTATTTTCCAAAATAGCTTTTATTAATAAGATGTTCAGATGCTGCCGTTCTGAGGGCGATAGAAGGATGTAATCAAAAGGGATGAGGGCGGCTTTTCATGCAATTAAAAACTGATTTAAAAGTTAGACCAGCAGTGGAAGGCAGCACTTGGGTCTAGCCTCCCTTGCAGCCCACAGACTTCTAGAAATCTCCTTTTTTGTGGAAAAGAGAAATGGGGCAGAAAGGTTTTGAGTTAGGGGTTTGAGTTGGGACATCAAAGCAACAAATTTATGAACCCAAATGTTTTTACACCAGGCTCTGCTTTGACAAATGTGCTGCTGTTTCCATGTTCCCCTGGAAAGAAAGACTGGGAATATCCTTTTCCAGAGGCGTGGCTGGGTGTGAGATGCTCATATCTGGTGGTGTTCTTTGGTTGGAAGTGCCCAAGGCCAGGTTGGACATTGGGGTTGGAGCACCTGGGACAGTGGGAGGTGTCCCTGCCATGGCAGGGGTGGCTCTGGGTGGGATTTGGGATCCCTTCCCACCCAACCATCCCATGGCTCTGGGATGTGCTCAGGTCCATGTCATGATCAGGTTTCCTCCATTTCTTCAGGGGCTTGGGCTGGAGGATCTCCAGAGGTTTCCTCCAACTTTAATTATTCCTGATTCTGGCCAGACAGAAATGACAAAATTCATCATTTTTAGTCACAGCTGAAAACGGGCATCAAAGCTGAAGGTGGGAGCTGAGTTTTTTAGGAGAAACCCAGATCTATTAAAATTAGGAATGCTTCATTCCAGCCAGGTTTGCTTTTCTTGCATATGACCCCCTTAAACACAAAGATTAGATTGGTTTAGTTTCTTTTTAAAAACATTTGTGTAATTTTTGAAATTTTGGATCTTGTCTTGGCTTCAAATCCTAAAAGACATTTTTCTGTCACTGTGACAAGACCTCAGTTTTCACTTTCAATGCATTGAATATGATAATTTATGTATAATTATGTTATCAGACATGGAGCAGAGGTGAATGTTGTTTTATCATTGCTAAGAGTATTATTGTGAAATTATCAATATCCTGGTTGTAACAACACCTGTCTTTAAATATCCAATCCTGTACTAACTCTGCCTTCTGGTACAATCAACAATTTTAGATATATAAAATTATGGGTGGTTTGATGACTTCAGTTGTCTTTGCTGTGAACAGATATTCCATTTCTCCTGCTACTTGAATTATTTGTTGATATTTTCATATTTCTGGAATTAACTTATCTTGGTGGCACAGCTTCAGTCTGAGTGCTTCACTCCCAGCAGTGTGCAGACCACAACTTTTGCTTGTGGGATGGCAAAACCTGAATAAATAAACCTAAATAAATAAACTTAAATAAATAAACTTCAATAAATTTAACAAATCCCCTGTCTCCAGACTTTGGCCACTCTGCCTTCACCCCAGCTGAAGTTTTCCTGCTCTTCCTCCTCTCCCAGGCATCTGGTGCAGGTAAGGGAAGGAGGCTGCACATATTGTTTCTGTTTGCAAAGGAAATACACCCTGCACTTTCCCTGAACATAAATTCAGCCAAAGTGGTATGGCATTAATCAGGTGCACAATCTGGAAAAATCATACCGAGACTTTGTGTCTTATATTAAAAGCAGCAACTTAGGGCTGGTTAGTTTGTTTATTGAAAATGTTTTATTAACACTGTACCTTGCAGAAAGGGAAGAATAGGACAAAATGAGATTATTTCTCCATCCACCCCCAGCTTGGATTTTCTGCATAAACAATTTGGAGCATGAACTGTAAAAATAAACAGGTTGGTGCTGGATCCTGCACGGAGTGTAAGTCCCCCAGATCCTGGGGAATGGCAAAACAGTGCTGGGTATTTCCAGACTTAGAGGGGCTCCTGACATAAATCTGAGTCAGAGATTAAACTCAAGCTTCCTGAAGCTCACCTGGCTTTCTCTGCAGGGCTATGAAACAGCACATTGGCCTCTCTGTGTTTGGATTTGGATCACATGGAGTCACAGGAGAAAATCCCACCTGGTCCAGCATCATCCCAGCCCTGAGCAGAGCAGAGCAGAGCAGCAGCCCCAAACACACACTCCTACAACATCCCTCATTTTCCCTGCACTGATAATTGCCCATTAACATAATGCAAACTGAAACCCCTTTCCTAATGCCACAGCCCCAGCTCACAAAGCTTTCCTTGCTCCATTAAAAAGACAATTTTGCCCATGCAGTAATGGAAAACGTCAGATTCAAAGAGGAAAGTGGGTGCCTCTAAGTATTTCATATTTTACAGGAATATGTTTTAAATGAAATACTGTCTGACAGATAAATTACTCTGGCTTTGCATGCAGGCCTGGCTGATTTAGTGCTACCAGCAGTGCAGATGGTTGGCGACAACTTTGTAGGTGCTTAAACATCTTAGTACACGAGTGCAATTCTTGCACTAATGCAAACCACTTGTGGAATGACCCCTCCTATGTAATGTTTTCCACTGAGAGAACTGATTTGGACTTCCAGAGGAAAAAAAAAATATAATATACAAATTACTGCAGGTAACCCAGAGCCTTTAAAAAGAAAAGAAATGCAATTATATCTGCTCTCGGCAAGCACAGTTTAATGAAAACAGAAGTCTGAAATGGTCTTTCTAAGTTTCAGACTTACAGCAGGTCCCTACTTATTAGCAGAGTGGTTGTACCAGCAATTTGTTTTTGTAATTATGTTCTTTGTGGTCTACACAGTTTTCAAATAGTGATGCTAAAAGGACAGCTGGAAATACTGCGAGTTGCTTACCTAATCCCCAGTGAGAATAAAAATAGATAACAGTAAATGAGACTGTGTGGAGGGAGCTAAATTAACAGGCAAAGCTGAGGGTTTTTTTTAAAGACACAGTATACTTCAATGTATGCATTAAAAGGTGGAGATGGAATGTATTAAATATCAGTAGGAATACTCGGCCCTTTGATAACTTGAACGAGGAGCAGAGCTCATTCCCTGGCTTAAAACACCCCACTCTTGTACAAAGCAAATAATGAGCTTGACCACAAAACGCTGATATTTCCCATGGAAAAGGGAGCACCGAGGCAAAATGGTTGGAAATGGAGCAACGCTGGTTCTCCTTCCTCAGCTCGTGTTTATTCTTCAAAGAAACTCCCAGATTCCTGTTTAAACGGGAATTTGACTGGGCTTCAAAGGTGGCCAGTGCTCCAAGTAGCAGCGTTTTCCCTGGCACCGGGGAGCTGTGCTCACATCCTGGCTGGAGATGGGGAGGCTGCGTCCCACGGGACACCTGCAAATGCTCCTTTGTAAAGAAACTCAGCCAACTTCAGAAACCCTGGGAGTGTAAGAGCTCCAGCTCGAGGCTTGCACTGCCACACAAGCAGGCATTGCTGGGCTATGCTGCCTTTGGTTTCCCGAGCACAACCTCCCTGGTTTCACTTTAATTTGTCAGGATTGCACTGGCACTTGCCATCAGTATTTAAATCTCTTCAAAGCTCTGCTGCTGAAGGACAGAGGCCACCTGTAGCTGCACACTGTGGATGCACCTTCCCTCCACGAACCAAGGGCCACCGAGGCTTTGAAATCTGAGATTAACAAGGATTTTTACCTGCATTTGCGTAGCTAACAAGCGAGCCAGGCTACTGGCGGGTATCAATCAGCATTTCATTATGCCATTTTGCATTAGCCGAGGATGTGACCTGCACTATTCCCTCCTGCAAAGCAACAGCCCGGAGCTGTCATTTCCTTGAAGCTGTAAAGGTAAAGGCCTGATGGAGCAGGGAGCTGACATTTGCTCGGGGAAGCTCGCAGGAGCAGCGGGCAGCTCCCAGCCCCGCGCCTGCCGTGGAAAGCCAACCCTCAGCACTCGAGAGTTTCTCTTCCTGACATCCCCTTTCCTCTTGCAGATTCCTCCCAGGTCTGGGAGGGAAGGGCTGGGCTGCACAAAATCCAAATGGGCAGAGAAGAGCCAAGAGGAAATTCGTGTTTCACCAAAACCAGGAGCCAGGTGAGCTCCCCACGCGCGCTCGGCTGCAGCCTGGGTGTGCTGGGGTTGTGTGAGGAGAACCTGGGCTCACACAGATCCAAGGAGCTCCTGATCCAGAACAAACTGAAATCAAAGCAAAGGCTGACCTTGGTTTCAAGGAAGGCCCTGAAACTGAACTGTTAAGTGAATTATTTTCTGGATGTGTCCAAAGGATCAGTGAGTGGTCGCCTTGGGAAATGATCCCTTGGAATTGTTGGAATTGGCTCTCTGCAGTTCCAGGTCTTTTGAGAAGCACCAACAGGACTTACCTGTGGTTTTATACCCCCAACTTCCTCTAACAGAATCCATCCATTCCCCCTGATCCTGACAGTTAACGAATTGTCTGCTACAATAAATAAAATCCCTCCACATCTCCAGAGATGGGGAGGGGAAAGTTTGCTCCTAGGCTGTAAAGTTTGGCTGTGTGGCAAGGGGGCCTTCTGTGGTGTTTTGTTTTTTTGGTGTTGAGTGAGCCAATATAAAGTGTGGTGCATTTTCCTTAAGGACTTGGTCTCTGTATCCCAGGCCAGGTAAGAACAGAACAAGAGGGAAGTCTCTTGGTTTTGTGCCTGGAGTGAGGCTTAAGCTGTTCAAGGCCAGAATAAACACGAAGCAAATCAAAAAAATACAAGAGGAGAGAGGTGTTGTGGTTTAGCAATGAGCAGAGCTTGGAAGAGGAGGCTCAGTTGCCTCCCCCGGGGAATGCCTGGGCTGCCATTCCTGCTGGCATTGCCCATCTTCCAGCTCCAGGCAGAGCTGGATCCTCAGCCAATTTTCTTGTATTCCAGGGATGCTCCACCACAGGTTGTTTCCAGCTCCATCCTGCTGCGTTTTGCTGCAGTAGCTGAGTGTTTCTGATCACCTCCACAAACCTGGAGCTGTTCCACCTCCTGGTCTGGCTCCAGGTGGCAGGATGAGTTTTCACAGAATTACAGAATCACAAACTGGTTTGGGTAGGAAAGGATCTTTAAGGAAAGGATCTCATCTTATTCCACCCCATGAGCAGAGAACAAGTTCCACTAGCCCAGGCTGCTCCAAGCCCCATCCAGCCTGGTCTTTAATACTTCCAGGGATGGGACATCCACAGCTTCTCTGGGCAATGTGTTCCAAAATCTCTCTGGGGGACCTGATTGGTCTATACTACAAATTACTTTTCAACTGTGTTTTGTTATGACCATTTCCAGCCCTGAGCTTGTTTGCACTCTCAAAAAGATCCCAGAGTAAACATAAATGTGAGTCTTAAAACTCAAAAAGACAAAAATTAGTAAAACCTAAAATTCCAGTATTGATAGTATTGAAAACTGATCTGTGAGATGAAATTTCAATCATACACCTTATACCAGCAGGTATATGCAAAACTAGATTATGCACAGTGATATAAAATCCCCCAAAGGCAGATTTATTCTGGATATTTAGTCCACGGAGCTGAACTATTAAGAGCAGTTTAGGGGGGGAAAAAAAGTCATCCTTTTCTTCCCTCTGAAGTGACATTAGCAGAACAGCACAGTCATGGTCAGAGAGGGTGGTAACTCCACAAGAGAGGCAGCCTGGATGTTCAAAGTGAAAAGGATTTTCAGGATCACAGACTGATTTCTCATTTCCTCCTCGTTTGCAGCTCCCCCACAAAAGGAAGATGGACAACAAAAGGGGGTTCTCCCTCCCTCTGGTTTAGAAACTGAAGTGCAACAACTGCTGAAGTTCCACCTACAAATCCAAATAACCTGAACTTGGACACCAGCATAATGTTCAGGAAAATCCTTTTACTGGCAGGGAATTTTAAATTTTAAGCATACTTCTTATTTCTCTGCTGCAGCCTCCAGGCCATGGTGCTGTGAATTCACTAAAAAAAATCTAAAATCACAGGCCCACAACAAACTGAAGAGATGGGGAGCTGCTAGCATGTTACTGTGGCACAAAGCACATCCTCACAGCTGCTGCCAGGAAGCCTCAGGACGCTTCTGAAATCCTTCAGTGGCTCCAAATTTGGGGAAACACCTTCCCAGAGTGCTCAGAGTACAGGCTGGAGTTTGTAGGGAAATGCAGCTCAGGTGTGATCCCATCCACACAAGGTTATCACAGAACCACAGAATGTCCTGAGCTGGAAGGGATCCACAGGGATGACCCAGTGCAACTCCTGGCTCTGCACAGAACCACTCCAAAAATGCCACCATGTGCCTGAGAGCATTGTCCAAACATTCCTTGAACTGTGGCAGGGTTTATGTCCTCACCACTGCCCTGGGGAGATTGTTCAGTGCCTGACACTCTGTGAGAAGAGCCTTGTCCTAATTTTCGACCAAATATATAATATCTCTATAAAAATCCTTTAAAAAACATTGAGAAGGAGGAGTTTAGCTGAGCTGTGGGATGAGCCAGCACCTTCCATCCCCTGCCTGGGTTGGATCCTGAAGGGCTGGGGAGCCATGGCCAGGATGTGCTCAGCATCCCTCCCTACAAATCTGCAAATCCCCTGGGTGCTGGCAATCCCTGAGCCAGGACTACCACTCTGACCAAATTAAAGAGCCCAGATTTACAAGGAGGATAAACCCCTGCTGCCACCTTGGGAAGAGCCTGGGGACAGGGAGCAGCTCTGCAGCTGGATGAGGGGAAGGGGCTGGTGCTGGTGGAGGGCTCGCTGCTTTTCCCAGCAGGAGGAATGTGCCCAATTCCCCCAAACACAGCCGGGCTGGCCAGCGTGGTGCTGCTGCCTGTGCCAGCTCCACGGGGCTGTGCCTGCTCCCCATCCATCTGCAGAGCCAGCCCGTGCCAGCAGCAGGGCAGGGTGGGCCATTAGAGGGAAAAGTCCACAGCATAATTAAAAAAAAAAAAAAAAAAAAGTCAAAAATCATGTTTTTCCTTGCTACTCACATTTTTTTACCTCTTCTGTTTAAAATTCCCTGATGGGTTTAATCACTCACAAGCTTGGTCAATTTAGGGATTTTTTGGGGGGAGAGAAAACACTCAATTTTCTTTTTTTTTTCTTTTTTTTTTCTCCCTTTTTTCTTTTGGCTTTTAAAACCAAAGGGAAATAATGGCAGCTTTGCCAAGCAGGTTTTCCCAAGTTTTCATAGCTCTACATTATGTGGCTCTGTGACTGGAGCAGGCTCCAAGCCTGACTTCCAAACGACCTGGAAATGGTCCTAAACCAATGTGGCTGCAGGCAAGTGGGAGCTCAGCTCAGTGGATGCTGCAGAGCTGGAGGAGACAGACAGGAATCCCAAATTGTGAAATCTGCCTCACCTCCAAAAGGCAGAAAAACTCACAGACTCCAGGCTTGTAGTTTTAAAGGTATTTAGTGATATTATTTTCCTGGAGATGTCTGAGTAAGGCTCAGCTTAAAGCTCTTTCACCCAAAAAGAAGAAACAAAAAAAAAAAAAAAAAAAAAAAAAAAAAGAATAATTCTTTCCATCTTCTTTTTTGTTGGGGTGNGAATTATTCTATCATCTTGTTATCTCTGTGGGGGAAAAAAAAAGAAGTGGTAAATACACGACAACAATTGCTTTTTACCTTTCCATCACTCCAAATATTGAATCTTGCCCTGGCTGAGTCCCAGATGGTGAAGCATTTAACTTCATTTTCTAACCTCTTTTGGGGCTCCGTTTAATTTATTAAGAGGTTACTCTCAGGACAGATCACGCGACGCGTTAGTGTAAATTGAACCCGGTGTATCTGTGATTTACTAACTGGGTGACTTGAGAGCTCCACGGTGGTGGTTCTGCAGCACAGGAGCTGTGAGTGTGTGCTGGAGGCCAGGGAGACACTCCCAAATATTCAGCATTTCCTTGCCCATGGTGGTGTCACATCTTAGGGCTTCTTGCTGCCTCTCCTCTGAGCTGTGCAAGCAGCGAGCTCGGATTTCAGCTCCTTCCACGGGCTCAGCCCTGGCCTGGAAGGGAAGGTCCTGGTCCTCACTCTGATGAGCACCTTCTGCTCCTGCACATCCAGGTGAAGCTCTGTTCCCACTTTTTCTTCTCCTGTTGCAGGAATTCACCATCTTTCCTGGCCCCACTGCTGCCTGTTGAGCTGAGTGTGTACCAGAGCTGGAATTCAGCAACAAATCCTTGTTTTCCAGGCTTCCCATGCTTCTGTAAGTATTGCTCCTTCCAGGGCACTGCACCATCCCCTGCTGCTGTCCCATCACAGGCTCCTCAGGGTCACCTGCTCCTCATGGTGGTGACACCACCAGCCACACTTCTGGTCACCCTGCTCGTCCCAAAATCCAGGGATTACCACCTGGGTAATGCACTCCATGGGAACAGAATCCCTTCAAGGAATGACCACCAAACCCAGCACTGCTGCAAGAGCATCACCTCCCCTTCTGTGCCCTGCAGAGCTCTGGGACAAAGCCCTCCAAGAGGAGATTGGGAACCTCCAGGCCACTTCCCAGGTGAAGGAATAGTGACCAATGACCTCACTGCAAGTGAAAACAGCGGGATGTGTGCCCGGGAGAGCTGGTGAAGGCCACGGAGCTGTTTCTGCTCAGCCACTGTTTTATTGCAGCTTTTGGAACGTGCCAGGGTTGTGGTTATTAATTTATTATTATGTGAATTCCAGCTGTTGATCCCGTGTTTTACCCCTGATCAGGAGAAATAGCCACTCTCTGAGACTGGGAGGGAGTGGATTCTGGAGTTGGGGGTGCAGGAACATCCACCCAAGCTGGTGGCGTTGGCCAGCAGGGACTCAGGACTAAGGAAGGCGGTTTGGATTTTGGCAGAGCAAAAACCAGGGGCTGGGTGTCCACAGCTGGGGGGAGCTGAAGAGCTGCTGAAAAGGGTTTTGGATTGAACAAACCTCCTCTGAGGCAGGGCAGGGGGAGTGCAGAGACCCGGCCATATGTTTGAGGCCAGTCATTATAAATTACCCCCAGTCCTTCCAAGACGAGGCGAGCGTGTTTTATTAGGAACAGAGAGAAACTCACGCTCTCCATGGGATGGGTTGGCTCATGAGGTCTTCCAGCAGCTCCCACAGGTAAAGCCAATCCTCCCACCCTCGAGCAGCACCTTGATCTGGCATTTTGCAAGCCGGTTTTCCCTGTCCACTGCTGATGCTCGACTTTTAAACCAATTACACAGACATTTAAGTCTCTTTCACATGCCAGCACATGGCCCTTGTAAGCCTTCAGGGTTGGGGGCAAGCAGGGGGGTGTTGGCTTTTGCGAGCAGTGTGTACATTAATTCCAAGCTAAAGAGCTGCAGTAAATCACTTAATGCCTGAATCAAGTCAGTTGTTGTTGTTTTGGTGAATTGGGACCATATTGGGGGCTATAATAACCTAATAATGGACAGTGCAGGCATAGACCACACTGTAATGTATATTGTAGG
Organism: Toxostoma redivivum; assembly: GCA_013397375.1. Taxonomy (NCBI): domain Eukaryota; kingdom Metazoa; phylum Chordata; class Aves; order Passeriformes; family Mimidae; genus Toxostoma; species Toxostoma redivivum. Next base: position 357,207 of record VXBI01011454.1, read on the forward strand.
GAATATGGTAATAGTCTGAAATGGCAATTCTCCTAAATAAATAGCACATCAACTTACTTAAACCTAATCATAAATGGGACAAATTGGACCCATGTGCAAACAGAAACCTGAGCAGAACGCAGGAGTTAAAGAAGCCATTGTTTCCCAGCCTGACCCTGGGCAGAGAAAGCCTGTGTCAGGTTACATCTGTTAAAATGATTCTAATGCCAGCCCAGTATTTTAATTATAAATATATAAAACATTTAATAAGAAGACATTCTGGGCTTTCTAAGCCTTTAAAAACTGGATGTGGGCGGAGTGGGTAGAATGGTATTCCATGTGCCCCAGACAGAGTGCCAGGGTATAATGATTGAATGTTTTCCTGTAATAAATTGAAAAAATCTGGTTTGTAAGAATGGATCCAAATCACTTGGCATTAGAAAGGTAATTTGTTACCTAGCTTCCTCTTGGAAACGGACTGCTTCCAAGTTTGCTGGAACTTAGTTTCTAGGGACTGTGATGTCCAAAAAGAGAAAGAAAGAGCAACCAGGATGTTCAGGGCTCTGATGCTAAAACACACACATGCTGGTTTTTGTCTGCCTCTTTTTTTTTTTTTTT
>VXBI01011458.1:0-34350 GCA_013397375.1 Toxostoma redivivum
TCTCTTAAACCGAGACACCCCTTGACAGGGTGAGTGCCCTTACCCCTCAGTTTGACTGGCACTGAGGTCTGCCCTGCCTTGCCTGTGGCCCCTGGAGCATATGCTCTTTTGTGCAGATGGAAGGTGCACACACCTGACTTGCTGGCAGGACACCACTTTCCCCCCTTCAACACCACCATGGGTGTGCCAGCCTGAATACAGCTCCTCACTGCAGTGACTGGCATGTGGCTGATGCCAAAAGCAAAGGGAGATAAGCTGTACAACCACTTTCTACATGTTTCTACAATGCTACAGAAAGGCCTTTTGTGATAGCACAAGGATTATTGGTTAAACTAAAAGAAGGTTATTTACACTAGATTTAAGGACAAACCTCTTTACAATGAGGATGGTAAAACACTGGAACAGGTTGTCCAGAGAGCTTATAGATACCTCATCCCTGAAAATAATCAAGGTCATGTTGGACAGGGCTCTGAGCAAACTGATCTAATTGAAGATGTCCCTGCTTATTGCAGAGGAGTTGGACTGGATGACCTTTGAAGGTCCCTTCCAACACCAAGTGTTTTATGATTGATGATCTCACTGGCCCTGCCTGCCTCCCCCACTGGTTGGAGGGGAGCTCCTGTATCCTGGCTCCCCTGTCCCTGCAGGGCAGCACCGCAGCTGCTCCCTGGCAGTAACTCCTGGCAGTGCATACAAAATGGAAATCTTTCACAGTGTACTACCTGTGCGACTTAATATTGATTTTACCAAGAAGAACACTGTCAAAAAGTAGACTGATGATTGATACACTTAACTGCTGCAAGATCATTTAAGAACACTTTCCAGCAAAGATCGTTTACAGAATTCAATTTTGGACTCAGGGCTGCAATTATTCTAAAGACCAGCATACAAAGATGACAAAAATTTGTGATCTCTGCTGTAAATCTTAGATGGTAATACCTTTTCTTCGAGAAAAATTGCAAAAATTCAAAGAAGTATTGATTAAAGAAAGGTTGCTTAATTTTAACTAAAATTGTATTTGGCATAATGACTTTTTAAAACAAGATATGTTGCTTTGATTATTTCTGTAATTAAAATTTTTCGATCTCTCATAGTATAAACATGAGCTTGTAATAGGGAAGTTTGGAAAGAGGATATATAACATTCTCTTTAAACTTCTGTTTAAAATTCAAGGTCTCTAATTACAGACTTTTAATTCATACTCTATTTTGCAAACAATACCATCATTGTGAAGGATTTTTAATACAGAATTAATTAATAATGTGTTTCTTTTTTACAATATTTTAAAAACCTATCATCATTAGTAAAAATATTTGTGGCCTGTATGCAACACATGGTGTTTTTATATAGTATATGTGTTGCAAGCACATAAACGGGCCTTTGTTTAATGGGTGGCCACTAGGCACAGCCATCACATAAGTCAAAAGAGTGAATAATTTATTCAAGGTTTATTTCTTGTTTTGTAACGAGAAACTATAATGAAAAGAGAGACCTGCAAGCAAATCTAGCAAACTTAAAATTGATGTTAAACATCTCTGCTTTTGTAATCACAAATCTAACAACAATTTGAGCTTTTGGGGGTGAGGAGTGGGCTTTTGTTGTTGGTTTTTTGGGGTTTTTAAATGACAAAAATTGACCACCATAAAAATACTGCCAGTACAATGCCACCAGTATTGGTAATGTTAACTTTTTATTTATATTATCAAGCATGTGGTATTTAACTTGTAAATATTAGTTCTGAAGAAAAAGAGATGTTTGAGTTCTCTGGGCCTTCTGCCAGTATTTCCCCCATTGCAAGCTGAATCATTCCAGAAAATTACACAATTGTGAAAATAACCTGCAAGCTTGTATGGAGCACCTGCTGACAGAACTGTGCCCTGAAGGCTGGGGTACCTCATTAGAATCATCACCAGAAATGTACATGTAGGAGTCTTCCTGTAAGAGCAAATATTTAAAGACACAAAAGCACACAAAGCCAGTTTGCAGACTGTAGCTGAATAAATATTAGGGAAAAGAAGAAGAAATAATAAAATATATTAAACATAAAAAAATCTATATTAGAAGAACATTATTAAGGCAAAAAAAGTCAGAAACAAAATAATTTTAAAAATACCAGCATCATTACTACTTGTGTAAATCCACTAATTCATTATTTTACACATATTCCCTAGGATAAGGAATTTCAACCTTTTTAAACTAGTTATTTCTAAAAAAAACAAAAAGAAAAAAAGAAAAACAAAAAACAAACCTGAGTGAATAAAAATATTTATGCACTGATATAGAACTTAATTAAAGATTTTGAAAGAAACAAGTGGAATAAAGCAAATATTGAAATTGTTCATTTAGAGTTTTTCTCACTGAAATATTTAGAGAAACAAATTCAAAAGGATCCATTCCTAGGATAAAAAAAATAGAGATTATATGCTGGAGTTTTTTGTTCCTCTTTGTACTTGGTGTTCAAGATATACATCTATAAGATATGAGAAAAATTTAAATAAGGCAGCATAAAGACAGCGTTTTATTCCAATTTTTTTAATATTTTTAAAGAAGATTAGGCCATTAGCTGGTAACTTTAGATGAGTCTAATCTTCTGAAGAGACTAATCTTGCCTAGACTCCAAGAAAAGCAAGATGACAATATGACATTTATAAAGAGAGAGATTTGGTGATGTGGGTGTGATCAAACACTCTTATTGAATTGTGACACTAAGAAAATACAGGGTAGGTTCTTTGTAAAGATATACCTGTGGATGCCACCACAAAACAGTGTATAAGTCAAAAGAAATCAGGGCTCCCCCTGGGAAGGAGTCCTCAGTTTCTGGATAACCAGGACAAAAGGGGTTGAAAGCGATGTTGGTAGTTTTAAATTTTTTTTTAATATCGTTTTATAGACATATTTTATTATATTTATATATAGATATATTTAATATATAGTTTTTAGTTGCAGTTGCAGTAAATGTAAAGTTATTCTATCCAATTCAATTCATAGATTTATTATTTAACATTCAAGCACACCACATTGTAGTGCAGATTTTGTGCTTACTGTTTTCCAATGGCTGGCTGGAGGGCTTCCAGTGCATGCTACACAATCAGGGCAACTAAAATAGGAGAAGCAGTATTGTTAGATAGTTAAACCAGCCTCACTTATTTCAGATTAAAAAGTATAAGCAATTGTGAGAAATTTTCAAAAAATTATTATCTGAGGGAATAGATATTAATATCTTTTAGATATATATATATATACAAACACACATGTATGTATGTATAAATGGCTTAGATTATACAGTTCCAGTATCTAAGCACAACCTAAAGTGCATTGAATCTTGTAAGAATGGATGACCTGCTAAGGTTTCACATATCAAGATTAATTTTAGCTAATCAGGAAGAAAAATTATCCAGACCTCTTTTCTTCCAAAATTGAACTTGCAGATTTTCACAATACATACTAATCCTTACATTACCTTTAACAGAGACACCTCCTGTCTCCTGTCACTTATCAATAGCCCACTTGTAATGCAAATTCCTAACTAACAATACCCCATGTTCCTCTGCTAGGTCTATCTGTGACTTATTCAAACCACATGCTCTTTCTAAAAGAGGAGCTGCTGAATACTAACCTAAATCAGCTAACTAGTGAGATTTTACAACGTGCTAAGGTTTTTATTTCTATATCAACTATAGACTTCTTAAAAGAAAGTCCTACAGGAAAAAAAAACTCACATAGTATCATGATTCTTGAATTCTGAAACCAGGCTAATATCTTGCAACCTGAACAGTAGCCCTGCCACTTAGGATTGGCTTTCTTTATCAGTTATGTCCTAGCCCAACTAGAGATAAGAAATATGAGTCTACTTCTTTATAAGACAATGATGTAGAATGCTATTGTATTACTTTCCTGTGTTTCTTCTTTTCTTGTCCTTCCCACCTTTTGTTTTATGTATCAGCTCTGCTTCTATGCTTACACTATAAGAATTTTAGAACAGAAGTGATTTCACTGAATGGTAGGACTATTATCTAACACAGAAAGATTTGGCTTTCAAATATCACAACGATGCAAAAGATAATTTGTTAGAAAAGCAGAAAAAAATACCATTATTTTACTGTTCAACTGCTGTGGCAGAAAGAAAACTTCCCTATTTATTTCAAATATCTTCTTCAAGCTCATGGAAGTTTAGATTGAAATAGGGTGATATGATGTGCATCTGAACTCTTTGGCACATTATTCTCTGATCTGAAGTATCTGAAACTTCTTGTCTGGATGCTGTGTGGCTTGCTAGCAGCTGTGGTCAGATTTGATCACATGTGAAAGATTTCTAAAACAGCATCTAAGTATTCATTGCATTTCCTGCTTAGTGACATGGCTAGCTGGTAGCAATTCCTCTCCTAGGATTTAATTTACATTCCTCCAAGAGCTAAGACTGTATTTCTTGTTCCTTACTAAAAAGTAATTTGTCCAGAGCTTAGCAATTTGCACTTCCCAGTAGCTGAATGCCAAATGTCATTGTTGATCACAAGATATATTAAATGTACTAATTGTAAAAGCTTACTTGTAAAAGTAGGTGTGCACATTTTCATTTTCGCTCATGATTCTTCCGCATATATTGTGACTGCAGTGTTTCAACGTAAGGATCTTGCAGTCTGCTGTACATAGCTCACTCTGCTCAGTATAGCCAAAAGGATCCCGTGCCTTTCCACCACACACATTGTGCTGGCCCTCGAAGCTGCATCACGTTAGCACAGGCAGATTTAGAGCTGCCTGAGGAACTGCTATATTGCCCTCACGTGAAAGATGCCTTCCCACTCTACTGCATGAATATAAAAGTTCAAGTTACACAGGCGTTAGAAAATATAATTTTATGTTCCTTGTTCTTAGACAGCCATGTCATCATGTTGCCCTGAGACAAGGGCTAATTCCCAACCTGTGACAAAATCTCAGGAATTTCCCAGCGTCTTCTATCAGGCAGATTTAGGGGGTGCCCTGCTCAGTACTGCATTTCTGATCTCTTTCAATGTTGCTTCCTCCCATGCATCTAACTTTAGATTTTGGATGTCATTTTGGGAGTAAGGCACCTCTGAGTCAAGAACTTCTTTCAAAGAGAGAGATGCAGTTCTCCTTACTGCATTAAACTGGTTGGTTTTGGCTGAAAATATTGTTAACCCAAGCTTCTGCAAGCCTCTGCCAAGTCTCTAATCATCCTGGAAATATTGCTGCAGTGCGTTCCCGAACACACCTCTTCCAAATCCTTTATCAACTAAATATGTCAACTGTTCTCTGAGATGATCAGATATTTGAGTTGTTTGAATGTCATTATAATTAATCCAGGTTTCCAAGAAACTATGAATTCCTACACATTGTTTCTATTTTATATATTTTTTTCTCTTATTAACTTCTGAAACCATGCCAAAAGCAGGAGATAAAGCAGATGATTAGAGATGCAATTTTAGATTACACTTTCTGATTTAGAGTCTTCTAAAATACAGTACAATATTTTTAATACTACTGTTTTTATCAGTAGATGGACTTTCATTTCAATGTAACTGAAAAGCAGATTCATTTAACAACTGATAGGGTTTAGTCCAAGATCTACTTTTCTATGTAATTTTAAATTGCTGGATTTTTTTTCTTAAGAGAGTATCTGAAAAGGTAAAACAGAAATTGTTAAAGAAAAATAGAAATTTTACTGAAATATATACTATTAAATAATTTATTTGCATGTGAATGCAGAATTACATTTAACAATAGAAACAATTTACAAGCGGCCATTCAGGCATTTTAAACAATATATTAGTGTGGTTTCCCCAGATGACACTGTACATATCAAAAGGAATGATCTGAAGGCATTCAGAAATTCTATTAGCAATACTTTCAATAGCTGGAACATAAGAGTGTATGTAGAGCCTATATATCCTCAATGAAATGCTATGTGTTATCTTGTATTCAGGGCTATTCAATAACCAAATAAACTAAAGAAAATTACATTAAAATGAGTTAATGATACTTAAAACTTTTCTTGTTTCCCATTGCCTCTTGGTTCAATAGCTTCTATCACAACAATTTTTTTTCTGCATATTGCTGTAAAATTAGTCTAATATTAGGGGTGTCTAGGCAGCATCCATTTGCATGGCTGAATTCTTTCTTCCATCCATTTCAAAAATCTAACTTTTCACTTATGGCCCAATATCATTCAAATTTATTTCTCTTCTGATCCAAACTTCAGCACAAGAAGAGCAGAAGAAGATCAAAGCAGTTGCTGAGAATTCTACATCTCCAATAAATGCAGTTTGGGGGGTTAATTCAAGCTAGTGAGTTTTCTGGACCCAGCACCCCACCACATGTGATTTCAATCTGCTGGAAGAAGCAGTCTTTGCCAGGGAACATTATTTTCCCATTAGAGGCTAGGCCGCATTTGGTGAACACCTGAAGCAAAGTTTCTAATGTCATTGTCTCTGAAAGGAGTCTCAATTTTTTGTACCTAAACCTTTTTTTGAACCAAACCACTGTTAGGAGCAACCAAGGGATTTGTCTCAGTATTGCATTGCAGCCCCAAACCAAAATACAATACAATAATGTAGACAGATCCTTAATATTCTGATTTTTATTGCTTTGATTTGGCGTCTCCACTGTGCTTTCCTCTCCCTAAGTTAGCTGGGTACTGCTCTTTATCCCTGTCTCTGAGGCAATGGATCTTGTATTGTTTATGGCAAAATGAAAGAAGTTCAAAGAAAGGTCAACTTAGAAGAGCTGGTGGTTAAAGAAACTTTGATATCTTCACTGGTAGCTTTTTTGAAATGCCCAAGCCCTCCTTGTGTTACAGAAAGCTCTAGCGGCCAGGCTAAGGACTGCAGAATAATGTAAATCTCTCCATTCAATCCCAGCCAGGTACTGAAGTCAACAGAGGAGCAAAATGTACGCTGCCTCCTCCGTAGTCCCCACCAGCCTCCCTGGGCAGCTCTGTGCCCCGTGCTCTGAACTGGAGCATCCCAATTGGAGTGCCTGCACCTCTCCATGCACTGCAGGGTTAGCCACCTGACATGTTGCCAAGCTGGTTTTTGTTGAAGACAAATAAATGTATCCAGGGCTTTTTAAGTCATAAAACTTCACATTTTATAGCCAGGGGAGCTTACATTTTAAGAAAAAAACATAATTCATTAAGACAGGAAGCACTTGAAATCTACAGGAGGTGAACACTAGAAGTTTGTTTATTTATTATTGACTTTGTTATGTTTCAGGAATGCAAAGACAGCAAATCACTGGAGTAACACAGCATCTCTGCAGGTCACACTAGCTGATCCAAAAAGACTGAATAAAAACTCAGAAAGGTTGGTTCAAGAAATATTTCAGACCTCACATTACTTGCTAGCAAGTAATACTAGGAAGCCAGCTCCTAAAGTCTTCATTCACTTTTTCCTCAGACATCAAATCCAAATGGAAGTAAAAGAGATATATTTTCAAGTGAAGGGGGGGAAAAAAAGTGGGGGCAGGGGGAGGGAAGAACAGATATTGGAAAAGGGAACAGCAGAAAAAAAGAATACCGTGTTCATTTGAAGTCACAATTTCTAAGATGTCGTATAACTCCCAATACAGCAGTTATTTGAGTTTATAAATACATTAGAGAGGTAGACAGGGTAATAAACAGTCATTACATTCTGTGTTAAATACAGAACCCAAATGCCATTAGTATTGCCACACTGCGGGAAATACAAAGACAAAAGAAAATTTACACATGTATAGACACTTACAAATATATTTGGAGACAGCAGAAACAAAAGTTCTTGCTCTTAAATGATTCTAGACCTCCACAATAGTTGTGCTTTAACAATAGCTGTCATAGATTAGCTTTAGTTGTCACCTTCTGCATAAATCAAGGGGAAACTAGGTCAAGATGTACTAACAAGCATGTAATTGCCACTGTTATCTATAAGATAAAGCCACCTCCATCCGTGACTTAGCTTTACAAAAACTGCCAGGTTGGATCAGACCATTTGCCTGTTTTACTTGGCATCCTGTCTCACTGTGGTTAGCACTAGATGATTTTAAAAGGACCAAGTTCCAGCATAGACAAACACAGGATAAATTGCTGATAAGACACATTTCTTCATACTTCCTCTGGCTCAATGGCTCCTCAGTGTCTTGGAACATAAGCTTTAAATATCACGTATATTAGGTAGGATAAAAAAAGATTTTGTAACTGTGCATTGGAAATTGTTTGAACAAGGAAACATCAATGTTCTGAAATGTGAATTGGATTTGAAGTTGGGACTAAGCCCTGAATATTGTTTTGCTTCAAGTCTCAGTTTAGAAACTTTACATTACAGGCTATGTATGTTTCCTAAATAACTGTAATATTTCATAAAATAGCTGAGAAATAACACTTATTCATCTTAGTTCCTTAGATACACATGATTCCTGCAGCCTTGAAAGCACAATTTTTATGTTACTACAAAGAAATACATTGGATATTCAAGCTGGGTATGAATATTCTAGAGTTCCAGCTAAAGGAACTACCACAACAAGGCAGCAGATTGCCTTCTGTGTTAGAAATATACCTTTGAGTCACCATCAGCTTAATTTAAAGGCAAACAGAAATAGGTAACATATTTAGAAAGGTTTGTAAATATGAGGGGAAAAAAAAGAAAGCTATAATTAACCTACTTAGTTATTCATCAGTTTACATCCTTTCTGCAGGAAATGTTAGCTTAAATACTTACTTGCCTGGTTTTCAACACTGTGAAATTTCTGTCTTCCTCCTCATTCCAGTGTTCCAGCTCATAAATTTCATCACACTAAATTGAACTGGGAAAGTGATGTGAACTGAAGGAAAAAATCTTCTTATTTTTTAAAAAAGCTACCTAGGTTACTCTTTTTTTAGATGGGTCAATTCTATAGCATGAACTTTTTCTAAACAGTAAATATTACATTTATAGTTCTTTTCAAATTTGAAAGTAGACTTTATTCCAGACATTTACATAGAGCTAATAATCCTAGTTCCCTGATAACTATGGCTTTACACCAGCTAATAATAAGAAATAATTTTTATATGGTTAAATCCTGGGCCAATTCCTTAGGTTTATCAAAATATAAAATATTCATACAGCTACAGTATAATTATGCCCTCATTTTTGCCTTATGACCAGACTTCCAAACCAAATTAATTCATTTACATCAAACTATATAAATCCAGAGCATGCTATAATCCAAAATGTGTTTTATGATTGCAATTTGTGAGAAAAGTTTGAATTTTATGAGGACCTAGTGGCTTCTTGTGACCCTGGCAAGGCACTTTTGCTTCACCAAACCCATTTCCTTTTCACCTACGGTGAGAGTTCTGATAAATATGGACCTTACTAACTGTCCAAGATTTGCTGCCAGCTCTGAGATTTCAGTATACCCACGGCAGCAGAAAGGGCTGTGACCCAGCCAGAAAACGAGGCTGGTTAAAAGCATATCTCATCAAACCATCAACCAGGCAATGTGGTGTCACTGGGAGCAGTGGAGATTTTTTGTCAAGAGTCTCCAAGTCTGGGCTGGGCAGGACTGTGGGGAGCAGGAGACCAGCCCAGCTCCAGCACCAGTGAGACAGGGACTGATGGCCCTGGGGGGCTGACATGGGGTCCTGGGCAAGGTGGGGGTGAAGCCACAGAGAAGCTGGGCAGGGACAGGTAGGTTTTTAGTGCACTCAAAACCCCAACAGAAGACACCAGATGTCCAGAGCAAGTCCCAACACAGTAAACAGTTTGCAATCTGTGTCACATACAGGGATTATCTGCTTTTTCCCATAGCAAGAATAATTAACATTAAAGCTGGTCAGAAAATCCAGAGAAAATGTTTTATTTTTGCAATTTTTTTACTTCCTCAGAATGCAAATTTTGTGCTAAAATAGTCCAATTGTGATGAAATCCCATTGGAAAACTGCCACCAGACAAGCTTTGAAACTTTTCTTGGTGTCCTGCCAGCTCATCTCTGTGGTTCCTCAATAAAGCACCTGCTGGGTGCCATAACCACTAGCTCTGGCTCTTCCAGGAGCAGCAGGATAGGCAGACAGGTGGATGTTCCTAGCGCCAAAATCCCATACTATTTCTAAGCAAAACCCAAATTTCTGGGTTTTGATCTAAGCCAGCGTGAGAACAGGTTTCTAAACATCAAAATATGCCGCAAAGTGGAATGATCTTTTTCTTCCCCCCTTCCAGCTCTACTTCAATGTATTCAACAATTTGAAGAATGAAGGAGTTTGGCAGCAGAACTTATTTTTTTTTCATTGAAGACAAAAAGACATGAACAGTTGTATGTTCTGGTTTGGAGGAGTTGCATTAATATGCAATTCTTTGTTGTCATTTGGACATTTGTTTAAACAAATCTTACTTTTATTTATTGTTCATATGAAGAGCTACATAAATTTTCAGACAGATGAGATGCAATTGATCTAATCTCTCTGGATTACTACAAATAATCTGATGGGATGTCATGTTAGATATTTTATTAGTACAGCTAAAGAAGGTAGGGATTAATAAAATCCTGTCAGATGGAGAAGAGACTGACTCGTGGGGGGAAGAGAGAAAAATGAGTATGTTTAAATATACAATCTGAATATGTAGTTTATCAGCATAGCTCCTGAGTGGAGCTTGAGGTCACTTACAATTTCTGCTAAATGTGGAACTCTAGGACAAAGAATGGAAGTCTCCTGATGACTTCTGGCAATGATGGAAAGCTGAGCAATAGCCCTCACATTGCAGAGAATCAGAAGATTCAGAATAAGGAAAACACTGTCTGTCTTTAATGCTGTATATTCTAAAAATGCTACTTAAGAAAATTAAATGCAAGGTCACCCACTTAATACTGAGAATTTCTGCTCTAAAGTGGAATTTGGAGCTATTACCCATTGGAAGTGATAAAGGGGAATGGTATTCTGTGGCATTAGGTAATCATGGGATAACTATGATTCAACAGCACAGTGTAATGTTAAAAACAAAGTTGAGAATGTATCAATTGATCTGGTACTGTGAAGATGGAGGACTATTAATGTCATTGTAAAAAGCTCACGTGGGAGGATGAATAAAATCCCTATCACCTGTACTCAGAGCACATGAGATCATGCTAAAGCAAACACAGAGAAAGCAGAGCAAAGGAATTGAGATACTATCACACAACGTGCAAATAGCAGCTCCTTATAATAGTCTAGGAAAGTGTAGGACAGTGCTGCTCTCTGTGCATACAGCAGGAGGTAATAATCACTGCTGCAAAAAAAGAGCTGTTTGACTACAGAAGAAGATGAAATAAAAAGTGAAGGAGTCTAACTTTGCCATATATGTAGTGAATATTTAAAATCATTTAAAGAAAAATTTAGGAAGTATCAACAGCAAGTAGAATAGCAAAATTAGCAATAGACTGAAGGCTTGGGGATCTGCTTTATCAATTTTTAAACTTTCAATGTCAAGACTTTTGTTTACAACTTTAGAAAATGGATGGCACTTTACAGTTTCCTGCAGTAGAAACACCAGAAAGTCACTTCTAGTTAAATTTAGGATAATATTCAATTACATTTAAGGTCCCAATCTAGTTGATGAGCAAAGGTAGGATGGGTATAAATAATCTCTACCAAAAGCAAAAATGACATGTCATTCATAAATAATCAGTTAGACTGCACTTAGTTGAGATGAATTGTATCAAATTAACCATTTTGCTTTACAATGAAAAAGGAAGATATACATTTTTGTGGACTCTGATTGCAATGAAACCACATATTTTTTCTTTTTTCTTTTTTGAAATTTGTGTTTGAAAGGTTTAACATTAAAGAACATAAAAGGGAGTATATGGATATGTGGAGTATATGGAGTATATATAATTTCTTGTTGTGCCCTAGAAGAAAGAATTGCATAAGTGTGATAAAGACTGCATTGTATTAGTGTAATAAAGGCTGTAAAAACAACAATAAAGAGTTAGACTGTTACCAATATTGCTGTCAGCCTCATCATTCCAAATTCGGCATAATTCTTTAATAACAGAGGTAAAAAGAATAGAAAATAAGGACCAAATAATTTTTATGGTATCAAAGGCCTTAATCAACAATTTGCTTCATTAAACACAGAATGCATCTCAGCCTGACAGAAACTCAAATCTGATTAAAAACAGGACAAGTGGTAAATTAGAAGTGCTTGTCAAGGAAGAAATCAACTGAAAGTATAATTCTCAATCCTTTTATATGCATCTGTGGGGTACTAATACAATTGTGCAGAAGCCACTTGACTATGTTCAAGTTAAATGAACTCAAACTGGGTAGATGTGGATGGAGTGACACACTTCACTCATAACAGAAAAGTAGAGAAAGAGGCAACTATTAAGTGGATTTTTAAATTATTGGATAAAAGATAGAACAGCGGAACCTCCAAGCCTGCTATTCAATGATGATATAGTACAGAAAGTCTGCTGTTAGGTAACAGCACAAACTCAGACAGATTCACAAACACTTAGGGTAAATGTGTATTAGAGTTTCCTATAGTCACATCCTAAAGATTGTCAGAAGATTGTCAAAATTTCTCATCAGATAAGATCTTTCAAATACAAATTTGTTGTTGTGGAATTTGAAGATATTTTCCTACAGACCTGTGGGATCTATGGCACATTACAGAAGCCATTGCTGAACAGCTTAAAAAAAATTACCTTTACATAGGAAACCCTAGAATTATACATAGTCATAGGAAGCCCTGAAACTATAAATTAAATTTAAATTTTGTTGTGGGATATTTATTTGATTATGCCACTCACAGAAAGTTTTTCTCAGCCACATAACAGAGTAATAGGCCATCTTGCTTTCCACTCATGAAGTGATTCTTCTGGATTTCAACTCTCTCCAAGACACTGCTAGACTGACTAGATCTCAATCTTTTTCTTCTAAACCAATCCAATGTGTAAAAGTTTCCATAATAGCTGCTCTTGAGCATTCTTTGCAAAAAAACAGAGATCTGGCAGAAACTTCACATTCCATAACCAAATTTTTCTTTAGTTATGTGGCCAATCCATTGACACTTAGTGCTGAAATGCTTGTGTATCATTCATTGTTTCTTCTCAGAGCAAGACAGATATAATACCTTCCAATCAATTAAAAGAAAGGCATGCAAATCTTAATATTAATACATATAACATATTTTAATATTCCCTACAATCTCATATTCTCCACATCTTTTTGATAACGAAAAGTTCAAGAAATTATTTTCCAGTCAGCCACCTTATTCACAGAACATATGCTTTCTTAAGAGAGTAAGTATCCCTCCTTCTTTTCCAGGAATTTCAACAGTGTTTCTACTATGTATGCAGTAGAACAAATAGAAATAAAGATAAATCATAAGATCATAAGTTACAGCCTGAAGTGTTTGGGGAAAAACATAGCAAAGCCTCTTTAATACTTCTCCTAGGGGGAGATATTTTGGAGACGGGAGTAGAGAAGAGACTGTGCACAGTATCAGTGGACAGACACTCATTTTTCTAGGTTCCCTCTTCCTTCTTGGCAAACCTATGCCTGCAGCCCATTTAAAAATTTTTGCAATAGAGACCCAGGTAAAGAGACTAAATGCAAGAGAAAAGTTGAAATTACAGATTTTATTTTCTTCTGAATAGCCGAAGAAAAAAAGTTCTGAAAAATTTGATACTTTTTTTTTTTCTCCTAGTAGATATATTTAAAGACAAAAAATAAATAATAATAAATATGTAAATATAAATAAATAGTAATAAATTATATTATTGCTGTCAAAAATCAGAAAACTTATCCTACAACCATATATAAATTAAATTATTCTTACTATTGGGTAATATATAAAATTCACAATAATTACATGGGAGACTAGACTCTACCTACCAAAGGTAGTATTAATTTCAGCATTTCCATCTTCCATCTAAAAGCAGTACCCACTGCTTGAATTTTTTTCATTTGAATGACAGTGGTAGTGGAAAGAGCTCCAGAGACTTCTCAGCCATCTTCAGGAGAATGCTGCTTCAATGTGAACTCCCTCAGGAAAGAGCTTGCACTAGCAAAGTTACTGAAACAATTTCTTGAGATGGTGATTTTATTTTTAACAGGTTGGAACATGTAGGAATTGTAGCCTCATATATTCTGGCACCCAAACTACAAAGTCTCACATATCTTCAGCAGTTCTATACCCAGAAAGTTTTGACACGAATTACGTCAGATTTCATTTTTTTCCACAGAAATCATAAAAAAATCACATTCCCAGTAGAATTTTCTCTAATAATTATCCTACCTTATTTTTTCCAAGGGGGGCAACAAACTACCCTCTTTTCTTTTGTACTTTCCAGACAAGTTGCCTGAACAACAGCCATCGCATCAGGCATGCAGGCAGAGATAAGACAGGGAGCATGACTTAATTCGACCCTGTTTTTATTAACTTGCTTCATTTGGAAGGTGCCCACTAATAATTCACACTGCATTGATCATCATTCCTTCCTTAATTGTTTGTACGTGTAGGTATCACCAGCTGAGCATCAGGTTCCCAGGCTGTTTTGGATGCCTGTATCAGCCCTTTGCCTGAAATCTGAAAGGAATAATTAACTGCTAGTATAGTCCACAGTAGACAGTGGAAGCTGCATCAGGAATCTTCCACTTCCTTGATGAACTAAGCATATTGCAAGGTCCTGTTAAAGAGTTTGGTAGACTAAACCTAGTTCCTGACCCATGTAAGCAATTCCTGGCAGTGATAGAGGGAAGACCCCAGACATTTTTCTGCTTCAATCAGCCTAAGTAAGAGAGAAAAATTCCCTCCTTGTTAAAAAAAGATCTTTTAAGGATCCTGGCTGTGCCCCTGAGGCCAGAGAGAAGTTTTGGACAAAGACTTACCCTTGATGGAGGAGAAACAGGATAGAAAACTTTTAAACAAACTGGAGAGATGGGACTTTTCAGTCTGGAAAAGAGAAGTCTCAGAAGAGATCTTCTCAAGGTGTGCAAATACCAGATGTGAGGCAATGATGAGGGAGACAGATTCTTCTTGGTGTTGCCCACTAACAGGACAAAAGAAAAATAAAAAAAAGAAATTCCAGCTGAACACAATAAATTTAATTTTTCCTGTGAAGACAGTCTAACACTGGAATAGTCTAGGTTAAAGATAGGTTGTGGCATTACCAGCCCTGAAGATATTCAGAAATTGCCTGGACAAGCTCCAGGATTGCTGGATCTGTCTGATCCTGCTTAACCAGGGAAGCTGGACTACATGATCTCGAGGTAGCTTACAACTTAAAATTTTCTACAACTATGTGACAATATTGCTATTTTCTTTGTTTTACAAAAGGAACCAAGAAAACATTTATAATGTACACAAACCATTCAATGAATTTACACAAGATTTGATCCAACAGTGGCTTCAAATAGACAGAATAAAGGGGTTTTAAAACCACAGAATCAGTAAAACTGGAAGAGAGCTCCAAGATTATTAAGCTTAAGTTTTGACTGAACACCACCAAGCCAACTAAACCATAACACTAAGTGCCTCACCCAGTCATATCTTGAACAATTCAGGGAACGGTGATTCCGTTTCCCTGGACAGCCCTTTCCAATGCTTGTGTTGCCAAAATAACACAACTTCTTATACTATCTCATACACAGCTATCTTTCACTCTAACCAGCAGAGTAGCTCTGACTATAATTTTTTGTAACTATTTTTATTGTGTTTTAGGACCTGTATCTACTAGTTTTAGAAGAAATCCCTATGGTGTAAGATAGGACAGACTTTGATTTGTGAATCTGATCACAGATGGTGAAAAGAATGGAGCTCTACTTTAAGTGGGAATTTATATCCACACAAAGTGAACATTCTCTTGTAAATTACTGGCAGCACTGAATGCCAGTGCTTCAAGTATCAAGTTAATTATCCATGTTAGATGTAGGGTACAGGAAAATCTAGCTTGAGTGTTTATTTTTGTAAAAAATAGTAGTGATCAATTTGAGGTATGATTTTGAACAATTGAAAACTCATCATTTTAAATAGGACTTCTTTCAGTTTAGATGAAACTGCCTAAGAATTAAATTTTAATGACGTAATTTTAAACAAAAATAAACCCTTCTATACATCTAATCTGTACTCTTTTTAGTAATACTGTTTTAAATTAGTGTAAACTCATGTTCTGTACCTAAACCAGTAAAACATGCAGAAGAAAACAGTAAGCAAACAGTAAGCAAAGACCATGAATCATTTTATATGTGAAGGAGAGGCAGCATGGAACATGCTCAACAATATTTATTTAGTTATGCAATCATCGACATTGCTGAATTAGTTTGTTCATGAAAATTAGGTATTTTGGTAATGACATACAAAGATGGCAGTTTGTTTCTTGCTGTCACAATGAATCAAAAGCTGAATAATACTTGAGTTTGGGTTTTTTTCAAGTGCCATGAAGTATTCACCTTAGATGAATTTCATTTGTTCAACAGGAGCTTTAGAATATATAAGAATACATATATATATGCCTTCAAAACCAAACTAAGGTGTGCAAACTAATAGGAAAAAGAGGAGCCCAAAGTCTTTTTCAGATATCCCAAATATGGTGGACCAGTGAAGGATTCTTTCATTCCATCCAGGTTAAGGCTCTGTCTTTACCTGGGGCCATTGTAAACCCAGCTTTATCCTTTGCTATGGCTGCATCAGCATAGGAACCTCTGGAGTACATGGTGCAGCATGTCTAAGCTAATTCCACTTTTGGGCTCAGGATGCAGGAATGACAGTTTCTGTGAGATTGTTTGTTTGAGTTAACATTCACAAGCTTTGTTGTTTCTTAATTTGGTCCAAAGTGTTTCTGGACCCCAGTTTGCACATTTGAGCTCAAAACCAACAGATTTTATTTAACTTAGAGGTCTGAACGAAGTCCTATCATACAATATAGGTATCTCCAGAGGAACTTCGAGGTGTGTGTGCAAAACTGGGAAAAAAAGTAATGCATTACTGCCACTGAAAACTTTCAATAGTCAAATCAGCATCTGCCTTGAAAGGTTCTTTGAAACAGAAAAAAGTTTTGAAAGTGCTTTTCTTTCCTTCTGTATTTCCACGGTTCCATCACACTTCGATGACGATCCATTTCCTTCAATTAGTTGACAGAATTGATTGCAAATAAATCGAATAATTTGCCATTATTTAATTTAAATTAAGGGGAAAGAAGTTACCCTTCTGCTCAAAGGTCTTTTATTACTATGTTTTTAAGAAAAACAACTTCTGATATCCACAATAAAATCTGGAGATTGGCAAACCTGGCTGTTTGTCAGGCAATTTTTCAATGTAGTTTTCATAATTTTTTGAGGAGTGATTTGGTAAAGATGTTAGTTAAATACTTATTGATCAATATGTCTGAGTACAGTGTTATCTGATGTACAACAGTGTTAAAAATGGCATAAGAATACTTACCACAGTTTGTATGATGATACCACATGATATGGGCAGCAGTGAGATTATAAAATTTTTAGTGTTGTCATTTCTTGGCTTCTCTAATGTGAAAGGATGCAGGTGAAAAGTATAATTTCCTGTCTGTAGGAAACAGGGTTTTTTCTTCCAATCCAAGCCTCAATCTTTCTGATGGCAGCAATAGGCATCTAACTTACATCTAAGTGACTCCTTGTCTACTCTAATAAACTTTTCTAAGCAGAGGAGACTGAAGGCTTCCAGACAGGATTTGCTGCCTGCTAAGTTACTCCTGGAAAAACTTTATAGCTGAGAACTGCAGTATCATGGCCCTCAGCTCTGGAAAAATTGGAACTAAAATTGAATGAGTCATATTTTTCTCTATAAAGGACATGTATGAAACAAAGGATACATTTTTAAATTTCATAGCCAACCTTAGTATTTGCTATAGCTGTCAGTTTACTAAAATCATTTAGACAAACAAGCACAAATAATATTTATATTAATAAGAGAGCTCTGTAATGTGATGATCAAGTTTAAACAGAATTTGTGAAGGTGCAGCAGACTTGAGAACCAAATCTAGTGTTCTTAGCATTATCATTGAACAAACTTGTTTTGTAGTTTCTTGTGTGAGTTACTGCTAAGAGCCAGTGATGGCTCAGCTTTTAGTTGCTGCTAAAGAAATTGCCATGAAATTTCCTTCTGATGCCAAAAGTACTTTACACACTGGTTTAAATGATAAGGGATTTGAGGCACTAAGCACTGATTCAATGATCCAACTGAATTGCCTCCTTCCTTTCCAGTGTGTCGTCACATTAACCTGTCAGTTTTCTGCTGCTCCTAATTATTGTGGTGATATAATAGAACTGTACTAAAAGTGGTTTCAACCTTCCTTCTTTTTTTTTTCTTTTCTTTTCTTTTTCTTTGATTTTGTTTTTTATTTTTTAATTTTAGTTAATGAGACTTTTCCAATGCTTTTCTTGCTTCTTCGGGTACATAACACCTGTGATAGAAGTCCTTAAATGTGACAAGATGGTGCCAAAACCACTATTTCAAATGTCACTGAAATTCTGATAATTACATTATGCCAGTGGGTGCATTGTGCTCACTGCTTCTGTTCACATGAAATCTTTTGTGAGGCCTCCCTGCCCTGTAAGACTTAAATTACAAGTGAATTTCCAAATGACAGACCAGCTCCAGCTACATAAAGACTTCAGAGCACAGTGCTATCAGCTGAAATTCAGACACAAGATGCAACAGAGATCTGTTGAGCTTTTTACAGATCAAAATGGCTTCAATGGGTTTGAGCCATTTCTTAGCAGCACACTAAACTGCCTTTCTCTCTTCTTTGTCTGCACAGGAGGCCATTAGACAGCAGGTGCAAGAACAGTGCCTCCTTTCCCCTTCCAGTTGGATCCCCAGAGCAAATGGCCTGTCACCCTATTAGCTGCAGGTTTCTTCCTCAGGAGTTCAGAGAGGACAAAAGTCCCTATTCCAGTAGTTATAAATGCTCCTCACTTTCAATGTAATGTGAAACAGCCTCGGATAAGAATGGATCTAAGGGTAGGTTTTTTTGAAGCTGGAATTTCCAGCCAGTTCCATGCCCCTGATTGGCTTCCAAATCTTTGTCCTCTTATTGTTGCTGGCTCCCATCCTCCCCCGGTTACTATCTGATGCAGGCATTTCAAAGATGCAGTGTGGAAAAGCAGTGCAGTGCACTAATTAATTTGCCCACGTGTAACTTTGAACTTACCTCTTTTGACATCAAATTGCAAGTAGCATTATGGTGTGATTTGTCTGCAGAAACCGAGCTTAGAGCAGGTTTAAACTCCCAGTTACCCACCATCTTCTGAATTCACAGAAAAGGCCAATCATTAACAACATGTTACCTAATAAGCAGCTCATAGGACCAAGGGGTTTGTGCATAATTCTGGCTAGTCCCAGCATTGAGCTAACACCTGGACTTAGAGGATTCCTGTTCACTTGATAGAATGACAGAACTTCATTAACAGTTCTGAAAGGCTGGCTTAGATGTTCCTTCTATCCAGAAAATTGTGATATTACTAAATAAATTTAAATATGGGTTTGGAGCACTAAAACCGTTTTATATCTGGACAGAAAAAAAATATTTCTTTTCCTAAATTGATAAGAGATGCATTATAAAATTACAGTCTTCCAGCAGGGGACAAAAGCCTCTGGTATAATGCCACCTACATTGTTCTTTTGCCCTGCTGTTTGGTCTTAATAGGATTACAGCAAAATAGGACAAAGTGCATTTGGTTTCTGCATTATCTTCATTCTGCAACCTGCTGCTGTTCTGCAGTGTTCACTGCTGGAGACTGACAAAATGAAGACCCAGTGTTTGAGATCATTTCTCAAGCAGCCTCTTCCTTTTATCAAATGTTATTTAAAACCAAGGTAAGGTGTAACTGCAGCCAACAGGCTCCACAGAGATTTATAGCTATAGAACCTGCAGTTATCTTAGCAAAAAATGCAAATTTTCATGCTAAAAAGCAATTTACAGGAAGCACCATCAGCCAAACATCAAGGAAAAATCTCCAACAACATCAGGCAAACAAAAAAAATTACGACTTAAAGATTACCATTAAAAAAAAAAAAAAAAATTTCTCAATTATTTCCCTGGCCATCTTTGTGCTTCAGTTTCTGCCTAGCTGTTATCTTACTAGTAAAGAAAATATATTATTTGGAACTTAGGTTCCCACATCCCTTACTGATTTTAACTACTTATTCAGGGAACACCTTCTCTTCAAGCAAGAATTCTGAAAATAAGTAATTTAGTGCTGAGTAGGACTCAATAATACCTCATTTCAGGTGTCATATCTGGAAAGAAAATGTGGCAAGAGTAATTTATATTGTTTGGCACAATTTATATGTGTATATATATGTAGATTTCATTCAAAGTTGGCTTTAATGAGTCAGATAAATAGAATTAAATGATACTTATACTTTTAGCTTTATTGCAAACTCACTGTAGAAGACTTCTGGCTTTCATAAATTGTTTCTTTTCAAAGCGGGCTTCTAAAGAGACCTAAAATTAATCATGTAGATATTCTGCCAGGTTTAAGAGGAAACAGAGAGAATGAATACTCAGTTATACTCCATTGCTGCAGTTCTCAGAAGCAAAAGCATACAACCAACAGCCAAAAAACCCAACCAACCAAAACCAACCAAAACCACCAAAAAACAAACAAATAAACATGCAAAAAAAAAAATAAACAAACCCCAAACTCTAATATCACTCTGTAAAAGTTTTTTCCAGATTCTTCCCATGGAAAAGAGATTATCTTCCCATAAAACTTGTGGGAAGGCCTGACTGCCACCTTGATGTTAAATGATAGATAAGAGCCACTAAGGATGTCAGTGCTACTGAAGTGGAAATGCACTTTAGCTATTAACACTGAGATGAAACCTTGATTTCTGAATGATGGCTTCAGATTACTTAGAGTGAGATGGGAAAGTTACAGAAAAAGTCTGTACCTGTAGCAAGGTGTCATAAAAAATGGAGTCATCAGAACCTTTTTTGTGAATGGGCTTATGCTGGTAGAATCAGCTCTGAGTGTTTCCTATGCTGGTGCGCATGAATCAGAAACACTTAATGAAGTGGTAAGTACCTAGCAGACCTGACTGCAAGTAATAACATATGTATCAAGACAAAATAAGGTGGAAGATATCTAGAGCATTTTGTTTTCACTTCCTCAAGACTAGAGTTTATTTTTTCATTTAATTTTAAGTCTTTAGGATCAGTGCTTTATTGGCTCCCAAGAAGAAATTCACTAATTTACAGTACAAGTTTCTGCTGGGCTGTCAATCTGATGAAGGCAGCTCCAGGGATTTGTCCCTTCAGCAATTTTTTTGGATTTCAGTGTTTTTCTGATAAATGTTCATTGAAGATATAAAGTTAATTCTAAAGGAAGCTGTGCCAAGCTTTGAGAACCAGATAACAGAACTGTATGTGCCAAATAAGTAGGAAAAATAGACACAAAAAAAAAAAAAAAAGAAAAACCCCAAACTTAAAGACCCTTAAATTACTGCTACTGAGCTGTTTATTAAGCTGGTTGAACTTCTGTGTCTTTACTGTGATGCCCCTAAATGTTCTCTGCACCCCTGATATCTCTGCCAGTATCTTCTTTTAAGAGAATTGAAAATTATAGGCTTGATGTTTAGTTATCAAATGACGTTTTAATGCAGCAAAAGAATCCTTGTTTGTCTGTGAGAAAAATAAGTTTTATCAATGCAGTTCATAACAAAGTTACCACTAGTAAGTCTATAAAGAAGATTTCATGTGGACTACAATCAGAACCAATTTTTAAACATATTTTCCATCATTTTAATTTTTTAAAAATGTTTTATTTTAATTCCATTTAATTTCTACCCTATTTAGAAAACCCAGTATTAAATTTTTCTGGAGTTGAAGCTCCTAAATGTCATGCACAGGTTAATGGCAGTACCATCCTTTTCTTCTTTTCTTGTTTTCAGCCAAGGTTTTGTAGTGTGTGTGTGTGTGTAGAGATGCTTTCTTGCAGTCTAAGAGTGCTGCTGAACTGCAAATAATTAAAAATCTGGAAATATCAGAGTTCTGGTTTTCTGTACATTTTTAAAATATTCCTTTTTTTTTTTTTTCTGTTGTTCTTCATTCCAACACAGTTCCAGCTGGTGCCCAAAGGAGCCCTGCAGCTCTAAGAGGCTCTCAATCAAGAACAGCAGGGTTACCTAATCTCAATGAGAGCCTTCTTGTTGTGTATCTAAATCTTCACAGCAAAATGCATGGTCTTATATTTTATATATGAAACACTGATCTCAATAGAGAATCGTTACCTGCCAGTCTACATTTTCTTAAGGTGTTCAACACCAAATTATTTCAGCATTTTACCGCGATGCATTTTTTATAGCTTCCTAAGGAATCTAGGAGTCATGTACAAGTTGAAGTGTCAGTGTATCAGGAAAATAGATTAACTCTTATATTCATTTCTATAAAAAAGAAAGTTAGTAGACGTAACTGCAGTATTTTTCCAATTATGTTTTTATGTTACGACTGATATTATGAGTCAGAAGTTATTATGTATATTAATAATAATTTTTAAATTAACTGAAATAACATTTTTTGGAAGTTTGGTACACTCCTTGATCTTTCTATAAGCTTATAGACCTTTTCATACCTCCAAGGTTTTTCCAAAACTCTTACTATTCAATAAATTAATTTATTATTTCCTATAAATTTACTATATACTATTTACTATTTATAAGAAAGAGTAATCTCCAGATATACTGGTCTATATGCTATTTAAATTCCCAAATATCCCATTTTCTTTCATTTAAATTGGGTTATTTCCACATTTTCATGTTAACTTAAGCAATGTTTTCTTTTTGACTTTTTGAAGACTCAGAGTAGAAAGAATAGCAAAGATGTAAAAGGAGTCACCCAAATATACTTTTATTCTTTAATTACAAAAAAAAAAAAAAAAGGTATCTTCTTGCATAAGGATGATTGGTATAATGTTCATTGAACTCTGATCTCCCATGAAATCAAGAGCTGGCACAAACCAAGCTAGAGGAGTTGCTATGAGTTGATATCACCTTCCCATGCTTTCCCCTGCAGTGGGATAACTGCTGAGGCAATCCCTGTATTAAGTATGTTAATTTCAGCTTTGTGCAATCACTTTGACCTGCAGGAGGTGAATCATTCAGTCATTTATCTGCTAATCAATTCTGACATCTTCCAAGAAAAGGCATAATTAATCATACCTCCCCTGATTTTGTGTTTTCATAAACAACATTGTTCTGCTGTCAAGATCTCTTGGTTCAATATATCTGGGACCATGCCACCTGTAATTCAACACTGCTTTCTCTCATGACAAAGCATCATGTTCATAAAATAATTCTTTTATTCTAATTTAATTATACTGTAGCTTTGTTTAAGATGATACTTATTTTGGCTTGCATTGAAGAGTAATAAATTTCTGTGAAAAGAAAAAGCACCACAAATACTGACTCATTTATCTGTATGACCTAACACTACACATAGCACTTTGCCAATCTTCTTTAACTCCCATTTATGCTTATTATTCTGTGGCTAGTTTGGATAATAAAGTCTACTAACTGCTACTGTGCTTCAAGGTTATACATTGTTGCTCCAGGAATGTCAATCTGCATTGTCTTTTTGATCTCATTTTTTCCAGAAATCACTACTTGAGATACTTCATGTATTTCCAAAGGTAATATTTTAGGTGGCATTAGTGACTTTCCCACACTCTTTCTCCATATTTGCTGTCACATCACATTACATATATACAGCTGTATAGTTTGATGCTGCATGAGGTATACAGATTTCATCATTCCCTCTCAGCATGCTACATTTCAATACTCCAAGTCCATCTGATTATATGTAAAGCCTCCCTTTCAATGCACTATGTGGTAGCATATTCTGAAGAGAAGTGAGGATGATGAGAAACCATCAAACTGTGTCTCAAACAACACTAATGGACTGCTTCATCTATCTAGCTGGATAGGTCTCAGAACTCTCAGCAACCAGTTTCCTGTACTACACTGAAAGAGACCACTTAGCAAGCTCTCAGGTGACAAAGTCCACCATCAAAACTAATCTGGGTTAAAGACTTCCTCACTATATTCAGTATAAAAGTGTCACACAAATGCAGGCAGGACCTGTGCAACAGGTGATGCTGTCCACACACAGACTTACTTCACCATAGAATCCTCACTAGTTCCTATAATGAGAAAAGCTGCAGGTTGTTTATGCACCTGTGCATAAAAACAATAATTACCTAAGCAATTTGTCAAAGTCATATTAAGATCTTAGCTGCTTCTCTATGTCTCTTGATACCTATACAAATTTGAAAATAAAGGCTTCTAAATTCAAATTCTTCCTGCTCTAATTACTAAGTCCAAGCTACTTCAGGATTTCCCTCTGCTTTTCAAAAGAGAGCACACTGGCTCATTTAAGTGTTTGTTTCCCAAATCATTCCAGAGAAGCACAGTAGTTATGTTTAGCATGAGTAGTTTCTTAACACGAGTAGTTAAGAAAATACAAACTCTACTAATCCACTTTATAAATTTACCAATAATATGCTGAAAAATAACAGAGATTAAGAGAAAAATCAACAGAGTAATAATTGTCAAACTATTTGGAGGTCTTCACTGCAGTGCTTAGTTGTTCTGTGCTGAAGGAATAAAGAAAAAGAATTCACCACTTCAGGATAACAAAGTGAATTGTATATACATCAATTAAAAAGTTAATCCATCTCCTATAGTATTATCATGGAGCAATTTTAGCATGATGGTAGAAAACCTTAGCTCATAAATGAAAACATCTGCATGTAGATATGGGTAAGAAAAAGGACGTGAAATTGGTGTGGTTTAAAAGTATCTGGAAATTAAGGGCCAAGCAGTCACTTCCCTTTCCCCCAGCGCTTTTCAGTGAGAAAGGGACAAAAAGAAAGATTATCAGTTGAAATAACAATTTACTGTAAGAAAACTCATGAGTCAAGGAAAACAAAGAGTAACAGCAACAATACGAATGAGAACACTGTATAAAAGAGGGTGATTACATGCAAAAAATGTTTATGGAGTTTCAACCTTCCTGATGTTACTGTGACCAGCTCCATGTGACTTCCTGAGACAAAGGAGAAAATGGCAGGCAGTGCCACAGCTGGTGGCTTTTTCTCTGAGACAACAAAAACCAATGTTGGACAAATCCTCCAAGTTGAACCATCTTCCTTCTGTCACCCTGTCACACTGCTCACCACTTCACTCCCCAGGAAAAAGAAAAGGAACAAAAATGGTGGCAGTTCCCTTTTATTTCCACCTGAAGCCGCCCCCCACCCCTGCAGTGAGGATGTAAGTGATATAGAAAAACAGCCTAAACATACCCACACATTTCCAGGCTCAGCCCTCCTCCCACAGCAACTGCAAGAAAATTAACTCTGTCCTAGACAAAAGTAGCACAGAAATACAGAGCAGACATCAATCACATCTGTTTTGATTGTTTCATTCAAGGATCCAATGATCTTAGCCAATATGAGTTTTGAGCAGGGTCCCAAAATAAGGTTATCTTCTCCCCCTACTTTAAAATGCCTGACAACAAAATACTTGAAGAGAATGAAGACCAGATTCAAAATAAGTACCAAGACAACCAGAAGAGAGCAAGCACAAAAGTTTAACATTGTAGAGTTATCTAAATTATCACCTATGATTGTCTTTAAGCATCTATCTGTCTTTATGGCCAAATTTGCCACAATTTGAATTAGGTATTCAAATCAAACTTCTACTCACACGACCATTCCTTATTTGTTGAATTAAGTGAAGTGGCACTTTCCACCCTGGCAGGAGAAGCTAATGCCCCTCTAATGCTGAGCTGAATGTGCAGAATCTTGGGACCTGACTCCCAAGACTTATTCCACTAGCATGCTGAAAAGTTCACTCATTACAAACCTTGATATTAAGTTTCAATTCACTTCTCCTGTTATTCTTTCTTAGCCTCCTAAATTTCTTATTATCTGCTGCGCGGGTTTTTTTTTGTTTGTTTTTTTTTGTTAAGAACCCTGGCAACAGCCCAGGCCATGTGGAGCATAGAGTGCGTGAAGATACAACTTGGAATACTTATAAGGCTGAGGATATATTAAATCTAGGACTCCCATTTGCTCTTCAAAGCTGTAAACATCAATAACTGAGTTTTAAAATAAAAAGTCGACTCCTGTTTGTTGTCTGAATTAATAGCTTATGTACATGCAGGTTTCAAGCCTAAGGGAAGAGAGAATCTATCTGCAGCCTTGCTTCTATTATCTCATTTCCAGAGAAGATGGAGTTTCAGAAATACCCCAGGCTAAACGTTTCCCCTCTGCCTTGTTGCTAGTAGTGTCCTCCCCTGGTAGCTCACAAATGTCTTCTCAGGCATGCAATTCTCTTCAGGCATTGCACTGGGATCATAGGCTCCCAATCCTAGATTTGGGATCCTTTATGATTCTCAGACGTGTATGATTTAGAGGCTCCTTTTATCACACATTGTACATCTGATAGGTATATTGATCTAAAGGTAGACTACACTGCCAACACAATGCAGACACAGTTAATGCTGTTCTGTGTAAGCATATTTAACATGACTCCAAAAAGAAAGGGCAGTTTACTAACTTAAATAGTGAGCAATTTATTTGCTAAAGTGACATGAAAAGATCAGCTGGCTAAATAGACTGTTCCTGTGCGCTTAGCCTGGAAGCAATCTTAAAATAAAAAACAACTACTTCAGAAAGTGTGATACAGAGGAGACCCAAATCTTGCAGAAATGCTTGAGAAAGTTGTGGTTTTTATATAACATTCAGCCCATGAATTTCCAGGTAATAATCGACCAGCTGCATCCACCACTTTGGGGTAGAGATTTGAATGATGGTGATTCATGAAATCTGACAAAAGGTCATTACAAAAGAAAGCATTAATTTTGACTTCAGAAAATAAAAAAAAAAAAAAAAAAAAAGAAAATAAAATCTATTTGTGTAAAATCTCAAGTGTGTCATTGCTACTAGTAAACTATTCTGAATTTACCATGGCATGGATGCATAAAAGGAAAGAAAACCACAAGCATTCAGGATTCAGTCGGGAAGAAAAATATGAACAGTAAGAAAACCACAAGGATTCAGTCCTAATTCATGCAATATGTACAACCTTTAAAATTTCCCATCAATTTTTCTAGAGGTATGAAACCCTATCTAATTTTGAGGATCTCTGTTGCAGCAAATACCAAAGTTCTGCATTGTTCCAAACAATATTGATTTAACATCTAAGTCAGTGTATCCTTAGATCTGCTTCTACATTGCTGTCAATAGTAGTTACATCTTGGCAGGACTGTGTAGTAAAGAAAAAAATCAACATTTCTCCCAAGTGCATCTCTATAACAAATAGGCTGTTTTTGAAATCTAAGCAGCTTTCAGACCAGGTAGCTATGCAAATAGGACACTCATGGTCATTCTGCTTGCAGACGCCCAACTGAAAACCATCCTTTCTGCCCAGTAACTTTTGCACCTGTGGACTGATTTCCATGCTAGTTGATACTAAATCAATGATCTCAAAGGCAAGATGTGATGTGTTTTGGGAAATGGGGAAGAAGGTAGAAGAGTTTATTAATGCTTTTCCTAAATGAAAGGCTAAAAACATGACCTTTTGAACATACTCCATTACAAACTTCATATCTGAATTTAATTTTGAAAGCAAAGTGTAATTAAGCATAGTGACTCTAATTCAAAAATAAACTTTCCATCAGGTGTTATTCCTATGGTACTCCTCAAAAAAACCAAATTGCTCTTTGCTTTCTAATTATTTTGATATTCGTGTAGGAACACTACTATGTCGCTTGTGCAGCAAATGTTACAGTAGTGCTTTATACACACTGCCAGTGCAGGTTCAGACACATCTGACAATGTTAATTTGCTGGTTTTTAATATTCATGTAGGATGAGTACACTCACATTTTTGAGGCAGATGTTTCGTAAGGACTGCACTCAGGTGGTTATACAAACAATCATAGTTTGGTCAGAATATGTTTTCTTCTCCAACTTGCTGGTTTTTAGAGCACTAGAAGACAAACTCCAACCTGAGTAAGATTTTATTGGCAGTAATAGATAACTAACGACAATAGTTAATTTATCCTAAATACATACAGTTAATAGGAATGAAAATGAGTACATTGATATCTATAGACAACTTTGCCTGCGGGATTGAGCATTCTACAGTAAAGAAATGGACGATCCACTAGCCAGGTGTCCTAGTGTGTTTTTTCTTTCATGATTTTCTCCTGTTCCCCCTTATGTTGCTGGTTTAGCCTAAGTTGTGCCCTCCTACCCAGTTGCCTGTTATACTCAAAGACCTGTCCCTTGTTGTGGAATGTTCTTTGCCCTTCCCCCTTCCTAGCTGTCAATCCTTCCTTGTGCCAATCCCCTGATTGGAAATCCCCTTTGGAAATCCCCTAATCTTTGAAGCCCCATTGGTATGTTTGATCTATTCACCTCCCCCTGTTTTCCCCATTGGTTTGTATATTGTGAATCCTGCCCTGTGATCCTCTCCCATATTTTCCCTATTGGTTAAAGATTGTACCCTCCCCCTGAGACCTCCCCCTTATATGACCTCCTGCACACGGGTGTTCAATGTCTTTATTTTCTGACCATTCCTTGGAATAAACGGTTTTGGAAACCACATGGAAGACCTCTCCCTCATTCTTGCTCCCGCTCTCAACGCTTGACAGCCTGTGCCATAGAGTTTAAGCCCTACAACTGTATCTGGCACTACACTGCTTTCTGGGAATAGCCCACTCTCAGCCCCATGCCGGGAGCTAGCTGGGGAAAATCCGGCACTGCGTCAGCCAGGTGCGCACAGAATCATCCTGTCAGCTCAGTTTGTCCTCAGATTCTGGAGAGAAACTTTCAACAGTGTTACAGCATAATGACAGCAGCAATGAAATCCCCATTGAATCTCATGGAGTTCTCTTGCATACTGCAAAAGACCCACAAATAAATGAAGGTTTTGATTTTCTGGGAAGGAACATCCAGGAGTGGTAAGGCCTCCACTCCTGGAAATGTTGAGGAAAAATTCTGCTCTGGGATTTCTCCGTTTATGAATATTAGCATCCAAGCTTATGTCTTCAAGAAGCATTATTTCCTCTCTATGTGATTTACTCAGACTGGGAATTTTATTTTTAGTTTGCCATTTAATTTTTTTCCCCCTCAGGTTAAATATTTGTCAGAGCACAGCAACATAGGAGCAAGAGTTTTCATCATGTTAATTCACCCTTTTTACTCTGTATATTAGAATTGGTCATTTAGGTCAAGTAATATATTTGAGAAGTAATGATGGGGTAAAGCAAAAAATTCAAGAAAGATGAAACTATAACTGTGTAGAAGCTGTATATCTTCTGTAATTATTTGTTCCTATGTAAGAGTGATAGAAACAACTTGTTCCTTGGAAATTTCCATCCATTTGTATAATGACAATATTTCTCACTCAGTGTGCCAAAAATTTCTCCAGGAAATATTGTGCAAGGCTAAAGACTGGAAAAATCAGATTCCCCTTGCAATTCTGCCACAAACTTCATGGAAAATCCAAGGAGGTATTTTAATTTTTTCCCATTTTCCCATCTGTGAAATATGATATTTTTTTCATAAATGTTCAGCATAGATGAACATTTGTTTTCTCATATATGGGCAGTGCTTGCAGTCATTGGATGGAAAGAACAGACTAATAGCTATAATTACTGAGAAAGAATAAGAAAATTGCTAACTGATATGTGAAACCTAGTACATCAAGTTCTTCTTCTAGGTAGAAAATTCATACCTGAGCTGGCACATCCAAGTCGGAAACCTCACTTACTATATTGTCTCCTTTTCTAATCTCTTAGACTTGCAACTAATTTTCTTTTTCCATTTTTCCCTTTCTTCCCTTCCCCTAAATTTGGCTGGTGGAATGGAGATTCAGGAATCCAAATGCACTGAGGTCACTACCTCCATCCTGGTAGAGACAAAGTGCCTACACACAGTAAGTGGTTGGGAGAAATTGGATAACATCAAATTATTTAACCACAGCAGACTTCTGATCTCTTGAGAGATAGTTTAGCCAAAACAGCTCTGTAACGTCCAGTTCTGTGTTTCTTTTACTTGAACACAAATATTAATTTCCTGTCATTAAAATCTGAGTACACTGTTAACAGAAACAGGTATGCAATTTGTGCAACCATACCTCAAATTTACACCAGAGGGACGTGGACCGTGCATGTCTATTGAACAACTGCAACAATAGTGTTTTATCTGGTCATACAGTTAATTTGAGTGCACAACTGTTGGTTGTGCTTTCAAACTAAGCATGCTAATGAAAGAATGGGCTATAAAACCACATGCAAACAATGTGTTACAATTTACTTCAAAAAGTTTGTGTACATGAGAGTACACTATTAAATAAAGTATTAGTAAAATACCAGAGTGATAATTCTTGTGCCGGCATATATATATAAATTGCCTACTTTAAAATGCGTAGGATGAGTAATCAGACTCTATTTTTCAGGCTGATTCTATGATTATGGATTACTATGATATCATCACTGTTCCCACCCAATACCAATAGTTAATGGTATTTATCATTGGGATGAATGTTTTTAAAAACTGTTACCATAGGTGATTTGCTTTACATAGCATTATCTGTCTCAATTTAAAAATTTGAAACCATGAAAGTAACCAAAACATAAAAAGTATATATAAGTATTTCATAAAATTGTAATTTCTTGAACATACAGTGATATGTTTAATGAAGAATACTTTGAAAGAATGGTAGATCAATTCTTGCCACTTAGCTTGCAGCAATAGAATGATTCCCCAGGTATATACAATAGAATATCTAGTCTAATCAAAAAAAGCCATTAAATCTATCTCCCTATCCCAGAGCAACATCAATTATTAATTCTATACTATTCAAAACAGAGTTCTCTCTGAATTAGCCTTTAAAAACTTTTCTTGGAAAAAAGTTCCATGATCCCTACTAAGCAGTACATTCTACTGCTTAGAAAACATTTGTTACTGTCTAGCTGGACATCTGCTAGTCTACACATAAATAATGCTATCTGTTTATGTTCAGTCAGAGCACACTTTGACAATTTTACCTCATTTTTGTATCTTATCCACAGTGGATTTGGAGAACAGCTTATTTCCTTGCAATATTTAATAGGTTTCTACAAATTTTGCAGGACTTTAAAATATGAGAGATTTTACTTGTGACTCACTGTTTCTCCCAGTGAAGCTCTTGCTCCCACTCCCGTGGTCCTCAGCAGTATCTACCCTGTATGTAATTTCACCAGTCTCCAAGTATGCAGGGAGTTGAGTCCTGCTTCCTTTATGGTCACTTATAAGTGCCATAGCCCTTTTGAGGCTTAAACAGCATTTAAAACAACTTCCCTTCACTGTGGCTGTGATCTTGCCATAGTTTTATCATCTCAAGACTAAAAAGACCCAATCCATATGTTACCTTTTTTTAAAACAATCAGATTAATCCTACTTCTCTGTACTGAGCTTTTATGTTTGTCCACAGTCTTCCTGTAATGGGGATCCTGAAACCACAGCAGGCACTTCAGGTAAGATCTGGTACAGAAGAGGAAAAAAGGTATTGTGTCACGTGTCTTAAAGAGATGGTAGTATATCCCAGTTCAAAATATGCATTTTTGAGACAGCTTGACTGCCTTTGACTAGAATTCAGTACAAAATCTACTAAATCCCTCCTTCTGCTGGGCTGCAATCTCTTCTGTCATTCCCTAAAGCATCAGGGCAGCATGATTAAACACAGCACAGAAGACAACCACCAACCCTGTGAATCACAGGCTTTTAGTATGAAGTCACACCCAGCAGCCATTTTTATCCATGATGTCCACTAGTAATGTATTAAGTATAAATTGAAAAATATTTATGCAGGATTATTATTTTTTTTCTGAGTCTCTATAGGTTTTCATTTTAATTTTTGAAAGCAACTGTTCCAAGTGTTTCTTGCCTCGGAAACACAGAGCATTGACTCAAGTTGAGATGCAAACATAATTTTGGAATGCCCTAAATCTACAAACATAATCACTTTGAAGACACCAAGGACTATTTGTGAAAGGCTAAATCCAGGATCACTGATACTTAGACATGTATCATTTTCCATTTATAAGGCACCATGCAAATCCCAAGCTATAGACAGAGCTTCCAGAATTCTTAATTCTGCTGAAGCAACTACAAAGTTCATTATTGATGAATCTTCATCTAAACAAGAAAGAAAACAATAAAAAAAATTGTGTTGATATGCCTTCATATGATTTTTAAAAACATTTTTATAATTTAAAATAAAGTTTAGGGAGACTCTTTTTTTAAAATGTACTTTAGATTTGTCAGCTGTATCAGTATTACATTTCAGTTGTTGCGCAATTATAATGGGTTTTCAGTAATTCTGTACAACAGACAACAGAAAAGTTAAAAAATATAGAATTTACAACAAAAAGTCTGAGAGTTACTTAACAGTAAAGCTAAAATTTACTTGGAAGCCAAATGAAATACTTCTTCAATCTAATAGGCAACATATACGGTATAGCTAGACATTGGTATCAATAAATAAGGAAACAACAGGTAATTGAGAGAAGTGAGGTCAGAAATTACTGGGATACAGGAAAATAAATGTTTACATATTTACTGTGAAACTGAGCACACCAATAGTGTTTAAACACTTGAATAGCTTATGTATCTTTTTCTCACCAGAGCTATTTTTTACTATTTATTGAAAAGTCTCTTCCACTTGAAAATTATTTGACTTATCAGAACCATTAAAGAGAAAAAAATAAAAATAAACATTTTTTTTAAATATAAGTATATATGCTGCATTGATTATGATGACTTTTAAAAATTTTATTTAGCTCAAAGATTATAGTAAAAGATCCTAAAAACCAGGAAAAACTTGATCTCACATTTACTAGAAAAAATTTGCAAGTGACTTCTAGTCATACTGAATGCGCTGTATTTAGATTAATCTAATTTTGAGTCTTGAAATAGGCCTACCATACTTACTTATATCAAAATGTTGTAATTCTGCTCCAAGTTTTCTTGACTGGATAATAAATTAATAAATTTGGCTGATGTTTTAACAATTAGTTTATAATCTTTATTTTATTTTTTTTTAATAGAGGAAAATATGGGCAGGAATCCTTAGTAATAAAGAGATATCATTTAATGCAACTGTACTTCACCTATTTCACTGGCATTTCTATGGCTTGGGCAAGGTTGCCATGAGAGCTTTGCAAATGTTTAAAATTCTTGTCTTCTGTTGCTAGAAGAAACAAAGAAATGTAGACATTTTCTTTACATCTTTCTGTATTGAAATCCATCACAGACAACTCCTTACACTTGTACTGAGATATACCAGTATTGACTTCAGGGGTTATTCCTCTAAACAACAGCACTAAATAACAGGCCTTATCTGGTCGGTAATGCTGGCCAGTTTTTAACATTTTTTTCTGTGTGGCATCTTTCTTCAAACAGTGTCTTTCAAGGTGCTCTGCCAAATTCATTGAAAGCAGAACATGGATACTATGAAGACAGATTGAAATTCGCAAAAGTAGTCACTATTTTGTAAGTCACGAGTAAGATGCAGGCAGGCAAAGACAGCTACTGCAGCTACAAATTTAAAGGATTTGAGCCTCTGTGACAAATTCACAGTGTGTATCAGAGCTGACTTGTGCCAACAAAGAGATAAGAAGAACTTTGGGAGAGTCTATTGCATGGCAGGAGATACAAAGAAAAGCCTTACACAAATGCTGGAGAAATAGTGGCCGGGGGGTAGTAGCTGTAATTTGGTGACCTGTTCTGAAGGGATCCTGATTTCTGTCCGCACTTCTTCTTTCCCAGCAGGAAACAGGTGGGAAGCACATCTATTATCTCTGCCAGCTTCTGCTCCCTGGCCTTCTCAGTGAACACTGCAGAGGATCCATCTATTTCTCCCCAGCATTGTCAACCCTTATGTCAATAAATTATTCTTATCTGTTAAGAGTTCCTGTTGCCTCCTTTGCTGACCTTTTGTTCTCTGTTTACTTGAAACGTTTCTTATAATTTATCTTAACCTCTGGTGCAATCTTCCTGTCATTCTCTGCCTTTACTTCTCTTTCCTTTATTTCACAGTGGCTTAACTTCATTTTGTAATACTTCCAGTCCTTTATAGCTTTTGGTTTAGATCCTTTGAATGACCCTCTCCTGTTGAGGACTTATTGTAGCTCTTTCTGTATTGACCTTTCTGACCTTTTCATTTTCTTCTTTTTTAAAGCCAGGAGGAAAAAGAAATTGCTATAGAGCTAGCATTCTATTTACAGGTAGCTCAATTTGTGAAAGCATGACTGTTGTGTGAACCTCTCCTCTCCTCTCCTCTCCTCTCCTCTCCTCTCCTCTCCTCTC
>VXBI01011458.1:34436-50728 GCA_013397375.1 Toxostoma redivivum
CTCTCCTCTCCTCTCCTCTCCTCTCCTCTCCGAATATGATTTTAATGAAAACCACACATTGTGATGCCCAAACTACCAGGCAGCCAGAGGCTCTGCAAAGACCTGATGTTTGTCATTAGGTGGGATTGGCACTTCAGCACTGGTAATAGCCGTCATAATTCAGACAAGCAGAGAAACACTGCACGACTCAAACTGAGCTGGGCATTTTACATTTCCTGTAGCACAGTCTGAAGTACTCTTTTCCATGTATCCCTAACATTTCTATAGATATTATTATTAAATATCTGAAACAGAAGAAAAACTACCCCCTACTGCTTCTGTTCTTCAGAACATAGCTTTCCACTTCTTTTTTTTTCATCAATCTGTCTAAAGCTTTAAAGTTATTCTGCCATTTTAATACTTTAAAAATTGCCCTAATTTGCTGCTCTGCTCTGTTTCAAACTCTTTCTGAATTTAGGTTTTTGCACCTCTGAGTCTTTCAGTGTTGCAAATTGCAAATTTTCTAGATTCTATAATACATGTTTTTGCATCTTGTTTTTGCTATTTTCTCAATGCATATACTCAACATGTTTGCTTTTTCCTAGAAAACATCATCTTGCTTTTCCCCATTTGTTAATATTTATCCTTTGCTCCTTCATGGTGGTTGCGCAGATTGCCATAGAGAACTGCACCTG
This sequence comes from Toxostoma redivivum, assembly GCA_013397375.1. Taxonomy (NCBI): domain Eukaryota; kingdom Metazoa; phylum Chordata; class Aves; order Passeriformes; family Mimidae; genus Toxostoma; species Toxostoma redivivum. The sequence goes on from VXBI01011458.1 coordinate 35,111, forward strand.
CTGAATTCCCTAACGTTTTGAACTTTTGTTCTGTGACTAAATCCATATTCTGATTTTGTTTTGGAGTATGCAAATGAATTTGAAATGCATATGAAACCTCTCCTTCATGTGCCCTACCCTAAAACCTTAAAAGCCAGAGTCATTATTTCAGCTATCAATCCCAACTCTGAAATCCTCAATTTCCACCTCTACTTACATACCATGTCCCCTGCCACCTGTCACACCGTCAAAACCCACTAAAGTTTTAAGCTTCACTAAATCTTGCAAAAGGTATAAGGCAAGGTGTTTCCCAGCATTTCTAAGCATACTGAGACAGGGAAATTTTACATAAGTCATAAAAGAAAATTCCTGTGAAAGAAAGAGAGTGTAAAATAAACTTTCTTATGAGCTTTCCTTTCCTTTGGAGTGATTTTTTTTCTCTGGCATCCAATGTACATCTCTAATCTTAATTGTTAAAAAACCACTACTTGTTCCTCTCCTGTTAAAATAAAATATTTTTTAGTTCTTTTCTTATTCTTTATCTACCAGACACATTTCCATTTTGTTCCCAATAATCATTCACTCTTTTAATTTTTTTTACTAATTTCAAATGGAGTTTTATGTTTATTCTGTCATTTTTATCCCTAACTCTATCTCGGGAATAGGCAATAAGCAAAATCCATTTATTAAGTCCTGACACTAGGCTGATAGATGTAGGGTTCAGTCCTACTCAACCACCATAAATCTCTAAAAGCAATTCAGTAATCTGAAATTTTTCATTGTTATGGCTTTGCAGCAGTGACCAGAAGTAAAATGGAGAAAAATTTGGGGAGAATTCAAAACTAATGGGTGTACAGTAATTTCCTTTTCAAACTATTACATGCAGAGACACTAATAGAAGGAAAGTCCATCATATCCCAAAGCATGTATTAATATCTCGAAACAAGAGATGCAGCAGCATCCAATTATACTGTTTCAGGTATCACATGTCCTGTGTTCTGAAACCTGCAGTTTAGTTTTACCAAAGGATGACATTTCATTTCCATGATATCAGAGTGTTAGGTATTGGTTCTCTAATTAAACAGTTCCATTCTAATAAAAGATTAAGTGTGCATGGTTAAGGTTGGCTGGACAAATTGTCTCTGTAAAATCATAGAGAAATTAACAATTGTATACTGCATTATCTCATGTCAGTAGTTTACAGAAAATTATTTGAAAATATAATTAATTACAGTAAATTACCATATCTTGAGAGGGTCAGCTGAAGATTAAAGAGAAAGTTGTGTTCACTGAACAGTACTTATTTTTGCTAACACCATCTTTAAGACTAACTCCTGTAATTAATTTTAAAATTATTTTTAATTGGAGCTCATGAAGTTCTTTATACTTACATTTATTATACGTATATATTTTAACTACTCTTAAGATCATTATTTCCTATTAAATTGTCTCATTACAGTCAATGACAGTTTTGTCTTTTGGATTTTAATACAGTAATTATACAAATTTTGCTGCAAAGAAAATGAATAAATAATTATAAATAATAAAGAAAGAACCTTTGATTGCTTTGTTTAGAAGAATCACTAAATAGAAATTTTAGCATTATACATTACTTTGGGAGAAATACATAAAAACACTGACTTTTTTATACATAGATAATTCTAGGTACTCACATACAAGTTCTAAGTGTCTGTCTTAGAGAGTGTGCTAGAAGCTTCAATACAGGCTGGCAAGGCAAGAGAAAATATCTTAAGAAACCAGGAAGAAATAAAACTTTCTGTACATTTCCCAACTATTTTATTTTAATTCAAATATGTTGTTGCAAAATACTAATAAAAAATAAAATTAATACTGCACAGTTTATTTGCCCCAACCTCTCAGAGAGCTGAGATATCATCCTAAATCCATTATGCGTATGGCCAGGGAAATAACAAGATCATTTATGTATTTTCCAAGGTGTCATAAGCCACAGTTTCTCTGATTTGAAACACAAACTGAGAAAGGCTGAGAGCTTATTACTTTTTTAAAAGGCAACAGATAAGAATACCAATACAGTGTGATGAAGTTGTGTACATTAATGGAAGTCAACCTAATAAGAAGTAACAAATACACTTTTTCTCACTTGAGTTGCTCACTGTTCTACCTTTATTTAGTTTGAAACACAGCTTTCCTTCCAGCTCCCACCCTCCAGTTCCTCTATGAGTTGTGTTAATTCTCGCCAGGAATTAGGAATTGGCATTTATTTACTTTGAAACCTTTTTGAACAGTACTGAATCATATATGAAAGGAGACAACAATTCATTGTCTTGAAAACTGACTATTGAATATTTGATGTCTTGAATAATTTCCCTGAATAGGAAATAAAGCACTAAGCTGTACCAGTTCGTTGTTTTGTCAGGGGGAAAGCTAATAGGATTCAAGAAAACTGAGACATTGTACAAATAATCTCCAGCTTCCTGTCTAAGAGGTCCATCAGCACTCCACAAAGACAAAAGTTAAGCTTTGCCACCAGTACAGGTATGGAGCTTTAAGAAGGACTCTTTTATTGGCTCTTTCTCTTAACTTTCTGAGTCTCAAAAAAACCATGTGTTTTAAGCAATCTAACAATAATAATATTTTTACTTGCAGGAAAATCACTGTAATCTTTGAAAATACTTTTCTGGTGCTCTCCAGGTATTTGCTTTTAGAAGTCATAAAGCAAGGAGAGGGAAATAGCTCCTGTGATCATACCCTGAAACTACACTGAAAGGTTAGAGAAATTACACATCTCCTTTTGTAACAATTACTGTGTTAAAGAAGTTGTTGCCTCATACAGTGAAACGGTCAATAAGGCACCAAAGACAGGAGGATAAGCTATACAGACCAGAAAAGCTAACCCTTTCAGGAATGACAATCAGGACTGAACTGTGGGAGAAGACTGCAAATAGAACTGTTGGGATAAAGATATGAAGTTCTTGCCTTTTCCATCTGAAAATGGGTAGGTAGAAGCAACAGTAAAAATGGTAGCAATTGACTGGTGTTTGGTGGCAAAAAAAGATAACAGATAGTCTCAGTCAAATAGAGGATGCTCAGCAAAAGCAGCTTCAACAAACTGAGGTGAAAAGTCAAATTCTTTGAAGGACAAACTGGCTTTTGAAAACCAGTCATATACAACCGACCAACATTCCCATTATGAGAAATTCTAGAATTGCTCATAAGTTCCCAGAAAAATCTGTTTACTCCTCATATCTATGAGAGGAATAATTTCTTGACCAATTATCAACAAAAGCAGCAGAAAAGATTGCTTTGAATCCTTAAAACATACAAGTGATAGGGGAAATAAGGGTATCTTTAGCTGAACAATATACCTACTATCAAAGCACTGAACAAGTTTTTATGAAATCACACAAGGAAATTTTTATTATTAAAGGTATTTATTATTCTTTATGTGATCACTGTACAAGTTTGTGTTAGGGATACTACTGGAGCTCTAATGAGCTTCCAGATAGATCCCAATACATCTGTGAAAGAGCTTCAAAGAGCTTTCAGGCTGGAATTTTGGCTTTTACCATACAAACAAGAGCACCGTATCTTGTGAGTCATCTGAGACAAAACTTTCATTGCAATGTAAACAATTTTATGCATCTGTTTATTTAGCCCAAATGGCTTTTTTGCTGTGCCCAGAATACTGAAAATCTTTTGTGCCATCACTCTTTTGCTCATAGCACATGGGATTGAAGCTAACTTCTGTCCAGATCTCTGTAGAGCTAACACACATCTTACATCAGGATTCCTTGGACAACTCTTTTGCAAATGGAATTAACTTAAAGACAGCAAAGCTAAAATAGTTTGCTAATTTAAATTTGTTCACATAAAGGAAGGAGTATATATTTTTCAATTTAAAAAGAAACTAGGAAACTGAATGTTTTCTTGTTCTCCAGAAATGGATTCTAAAATGAGGAAAGAAAAGAATTCTAACAAGTTTTCTTAAAAACATCAGGAAAACAGAAATAAATTCCATATCGAAAGTGTGGATTATTTTTAAATACAGCTACTGCTGTATTACTTCCTGTATGTTCTTGATCAAGTGTAGGGTTGAGAATTTTTGTGAGGTTAAAAATTAATGATAGATATTAAACTGATGTTAAATATTTCTAGCAGATATGTACTTAATTTCTATAACTGCTTAATATTTCCACGCATCACTTTGATTATGTAGCCACAGAATAATTAGAAATACTGATTTTATCAATTCAAATTGTGATAAAACTTCAGGGGATCTGGCTGCATGCTTTTTAAATACAGTATAAATCAGAGCTGTAAACCCTCATCTTGGATGTATGGAATGTCACAGAATATTCCTTATTGAGAATGCAGTTTCCTCTCAAGCAAATATGCACTTACAAATCAGGTTAAGGAAAGAAGTTTTACAAAGAACTCCGTAGACAGTTCATTTGTTTAATAAACTGCTTGTGGGCAGGATTATGAATTGTGATTAAAAAAACAACCACCAGATGAAGGCTTGGAAAAAAATATAAAACATGACAACAATAGCACTGGTCTTTTAAATTCCTTTCACTGAGATTTCTGTATTTGCACAAATTTCTTTCCCTAATATGCTCTTTTATATGTATGTATATTTCACTTCATTATGTTCCTCTTGACTGTAAAGAAAACCTTTCAGGAAAAGGAAGGTTTGCTTTCTCAGTATAGAATATGATATTTAAGCAATATTGTTCCCATTCCATGTTTTTTAAGTAGGCTTACATTTTGCCTACTTTTACTCAATAACTGAATCTTTTCTTTTCCAATGAATTTTCAAATGACAGTACATAAACTTTGGAACAATTATATTGTATGTATTAGTATGTTGAGTGGATGATGACAAAGATTTTATGAAGATTATAAAATATGGACGAGTACTAAGAGATAATTTTTACAGAATGAGCCAACACTGAGGATCAACATTTGTTGTTCAATATAAATATCTGCACTATAAAGCAGCAATGACATTCCTTAAGATCTCTCATTGTAGTCATAGAGAAATACCAGTTTTTCTTTGGTCAGATTCTTTGGTAACACAGAATTCAGACTATGAATCAATTCACATAATTCACTACTGTATCTCAGGTAAGTATGTCTGCTAAAGTCCAAGTTAAATGCCAGAACCTGACCAGGAAATCAAAAAAGAATTACATCTGTTCTACCTTCAAATGAGTATTTTCAAAGGGAGAACAATTCTGTGGTAAATATTCTTCAAAGGGGTTTTGTTGTTTTAAAAATATCTTGAATGAATGTTTGAATACCATTTGCAATTGTTTAAGATACGTCCTTTTAAAAAGCATATCTTTTATTCCACTTTTTTTTTATCCACTTCATTGAATTAAAAATGTCTTTTTGTATATCAGCTGCGTATTTCTGTCAAGATTCTGTCAGGATTTTTAGAAACAATATATATGCAGTATCATGCACACGACAAAATGATGCTTCATTCAACAACGCCCAATCTTATTATTTTTTATCATTGGTGAACACCTTCATGAGCAGCTTTGAGTTTAGGGAGAAGCTTGGAAGAGGCCTTTGTGTTTGACAAGTAGGCATGGCCAGTCACAGCAGCAAAGTCCAGTGGAGCTCCTGGAGGCTGGAGCTGAACAGTAGAAGAGACTATGGGAAGAAAAGTTTTTTTCACTCTTTAAATTTATTGCTGTATTTTATATCTGTGGTTTAGATAGTGCCAAACAAGCTCCCATTTTAATGGGACAACCAGGAGCCCTGAGAACCAGGCTGGCTACCTTGTTTCTCGTGGCTCCATCAAGTGGCTCACATGCTCCATTGCAGACAAGTACATTTGCCTCTGAACCAGGACCTAGCTTTTGTTCCAGACAAGTACATTAATTATCAATAACATAGAACAGAAAAATATTGCTCAGTGGCACCAGTTTGATGTATTTGGGTCAGATCAGAATGACTTGACAAAAACATTTTGTCTTTTTCTATGCTAAAATGAGTAGCTTTTGCAGAGCAAATTAGAAGTCATGAAAGCCTTTCTATTCCCATTAATACATTCTGAGTACAAAAGGAAAGCTTACTTTTGGGTAGCCCTTACACCTCTCTACTCATGGGTAGCTTTGGGGGAATATGATCAAACAAGGTTTTTCAAAATGAGAGTTTTCATCTTCAGTATTATTTGTGTCTCATAACTTTCAGTGATAATGACACACACACCTCTCCCACTTTAAACACCATCTCTGAGATAAGGACAGTGACTTAAAAGTGTGTGTTTCTCTGCATTGATTGTAAAGGGGACCCAAGGGCAACTAGCTAAGATATATACATCTATACTCTACACTGTTAGAGTTTGTCACTTGCATTGCACATCTTTTTTCTGTCAAGGGGCTTGGAAATATTCCAGGGACATGACAGTAATTGCATATTCATAGCCCTTAAATTCAGAGAGCTCTCTCTTTGAAACTTACCCAGACTGAGATTTTGTTGAGGTATCAGATTCTTATCTTCTAGATCTCCTGTACCACATTAGGGGAAGCAAATAAATTTATGTATGAAAGAGGGATCATTTTTAAACCCTCTCAACCCTTCTTTTAAAACACTTAATTTCATTTAGAAAACAGGTTTTATGAAGAGTGATTTGGAAGGAAATGCCATCAAAATTAAAACTGTACTTCAGCAATTTAATCTCCATATCACAACCAGGATTTTCCATATGCTAGAACAGATTTTCTTAGAAACAAGTTTTCTTAGAAACAAGTGTGCTGGTCTAGGAAATGTGATCTTTGCCTAAATCATGTGTAACACTGGATCCTAGCCAGTCAAATCAGATTAGGCTTTCTGTATCTAAGAATTTGTTAAATTCCTGAAAGGTATGTATACAGAAACATATAGATGAATTTCCAGTTGTCATCTGGGTATTTAACTGTGAAAAACTCCAATGTTTAGTTCTCTGTACTCTCACAGACAGGTCCCCCTTGGTTTTGGCTACTCTGCATTTATACAGAGGGGATTAGACTTCCTACTGGAAACTGTTTTGAGAAAGAAAGGATAACAGAAATATCACACATTAGTTTCCTGAGAAAAAAGGGTAGGAAATATGCCTGTAAGTACTTAGAAACCTAAACATGCAAAGAGCCACAGGAATTTTTAAAAAAATCCAAGGCATCTAATTTCTTACATTGTGAGTCAGAAAATGAGGTATACTTTAACGTGAACTATGGAGACATAAATTTACAATTTGAGTTTGCTGAGTCACAGAGACATAGAGTAATTTATGGTGGGAGGTGGAGATCACCTGTCTAGTCCAACTCACGGTTTAGCTGAGATCAGGCTTCCCAAGACCTTGTGAATTTTTAAATATCCCAACAGATGAAAAGTTCATAGCCTCTTTACACAACTTCTTTTAGTTTTTTGGTACCCTATTGTGATTTTTTTTTCATATATATATATGTGTGTGTGTGTGTGTGTGTGTGTGTTTATTCCTAATGTTCAAAATTTCATATGTTGCAACTTTTTTTCTTGAGCATTCCCTGCTATTGAGTACCTGGAGGCAGCAGCATCTCCTCTTTGCCTTCTCATCCAAGAAGAATATGTCATTCTCTCGGCCTCTTCTTGTACACCACATACATTCACACATGCCAGTCATCTAAGTGGTCCTCCACTGAGGAACCCAAAACTGGACACAGCACTGCAGATGAAGCTCACAAGAGCTGAGTAGAAGGGAATAACCACTGTCACCAAGCTGCTGCCTTCAGTCCTGCTCACACAGCACTGTATGCAGTTGTTTTCCTTTGGTGAAAGGACACACTGCCTACTCATGTTCATCTTGTTTTCCACTATTACTCCCCCAGACCTTTTCTCCAAAGCTGATTTCTGGGCAGTCAGGACCCAGCCTGCATTTGTGCATGGATTTATACCTCCCCGGGTGCAGGACTTTGCATTCGTCTTTCTGAACCTCATGAGTCCTGTCAGCCCATTTCTCCAGCCCACTGAAATCTCTCTGAATAACAATCCTGCACCACAGTTTATTGATCACTTTCTTATCTACGTGCACCCAAATCTCAGGAATGAACACTTAAAATGGATATATCTAAATCCATCATGGTGACTTCAAGCACCAGAGCTGGAAAATTCCACTACCAAAAGAGACAATAAGGTATATGCACAAGCACATACATGTGTTTATTTCACTTCAATTTCTTTCTTCTAGAATTTAGGTTCAATAGCTGTATTGTGATCAAACATGTGGAGTCTCTTAAGGTCACTTCCAAAACCATGGTAGCAATCTTTCCAAAAAACCACACACATGAAGGTTTGCCTATCAGCCTGACACTTAGAGCACTTTGACAATGAAAAAAATGGGAAACCAATAGTAGATAGGTGCAAAAAGGAGCTAAATCAAGGAGCCAGGTACTTACCTCAGCTTGTGTTTCTACTTAGTGCTCTCTAAACAGAGAGTAAGATTGTATTTTACGCAAACAGTCACTGGAAAAAAAGGCATAAGAATTTAATTTTAAGAGGAAACTGAATTATGCTAACACCTAACAATACTGCTCATTAATAAGTCACAACATCTGTGCTGACTACCAGGCATAGATCAATCTATTCAAATTTGTGAACAGTATACATTTTTATTAATCCATTGGTAAAGAAATATAAATGTTACTTTAGCATTCACCCCAAAGCTTGTTTAATAACTTAGATTTGGTATATTTCACCTTCCAAAATAAGTGCTTTGAAATCTTGGAACTGCTTTGAAACATGAATGATACTGAATAACAGTATCAGAGTCTGGTCTCCATGTACATTAAAGACCATGTAAATTTTTAAACTCTTCTGGGTTTTATTTCAGTGTGTTATGTTGATTTTATTGATTAAAAAAATTAGAAAATAGTTCTGTAAGGATTTTTGTCTATTAGTGACTAGATGATTTAAGGTTTCTTCCAATCAAAAGCATTCTATGATTCCATAACTTTACATACAAAATTATTTTTACTATTAATTAAAACTATTAAAACTATTAATTGTTAAAGGAATATGATGAGCTAAGCAATTTTAAATTTCTAAACCAAATCAGTTTGGGATAATATTAAGATTAATGGGTTTTAGTGCTAGTTTCAGTTTATCTCATTTGAAATTTAAATATTAGAAGCCATCTTGTTTCTTAATGTAAATCAGTTAGAGAAGACATATCTGTTTCATGTTTAAATAGAAGTTAGCTATAAAAATTATTGCTAAAATATAACCTAGTCCTAGTCTCCTATTTTTTAATGATTAGAAATGGCTTTCACTACTTAGTGCACCTCTCTTATCCATTCTAATCTGAATTTGGTAATCCATTAAAAAGAAAAAAATTCAGAACAAGATTATAAAATCAAGCTACAATATCTCATCTCAAACTGTTGAGATTATTTTTGGCACAGTTTCTGACCTCTTATGATAAAGTTATAGACATTTTTCATTAACATTTCTAATGTCTTTTTCATCTCTTGAAAGGTGAGTTCCCCAGTCAATTTTCTCCTTACCAAACAGAAATATCCCCTCTTAGGCTTTGTATATTTATTTCCCTAGAATCTGAGAGAAAAAGGATAAAAAAATGTAGATAAAATTAAAAGGCTAGATTCCCCAAAATATTTTAATTTCTTAAGCAGATCATGTTCTCAGTTGCTTGTTCTCCCTGGTTTCAAGCATCTTTTACCCTCTGTTGCACAGTAGCAAATATTTAGCAGGCAGAATTTAGTCTGTACAAAATCTACCTTGATAGTTTTGCGATTTTATATGAGAAAAATGTGAGCTGTGTGGGTGATGAAGTTCCTTGACAGCAAATGCCAACTGGCTTAATAGGACAGAGGTTCTGCCATGGTTTCTAATTATTGCAAGGAAAAACCTTTCTAGGAGTTTGTTACAGCAAACTAGAACAATTACAAGGAATATAGTTTGTAGAATTTTACAGTAATTTCTTTTTTTTCAAGTATAATGTCCAATGCTAATAATAAAGCCAAATTGTCACAGGCACTAATGACAATTACTAACTGATTTATGACTTTCATTCTTCTGCCTTCCTTCTGCCACAATAAGCACAGCTTCCTAACACCCACAGGGCAAGAGAGAGCACTGAACACAGCAGCTTGAATCTAAATGCATATTGACTCCCTCACCAGCATATCTTTTGACTTGCCAAACAGAGTATATTCCCCTAAACAGGACATATAAAAGACATAGTAGGAAATTATACTAACGCTCCTTGTATATGTATTATACTATATTCAAGTATTTAGAGATTAAAATTTAACAGGGCTTTCAGTTATATTCATGTATTATTTCCATAGAGGAATTTTTTAAGTCTTCATTAAAAACTAAATACTTCCTTATAACACAAATATTTTACAACATTAAATTTGGTGGATATGTCTGCTTTATGTGTGAAGTACAAATCAAGCCACAGAAATGGCAAAGGCTCAAATAATTTTCCTTTCAGATTGCATGTATAATTATATCTGAATTAACTTAGTAATTAGCTGCTATACCTTCAAACAATGAACTGCCTGTAACTTAAGATTTTAGTATTTTTATATAGCCATATAAAATCAAATATTTAATTAAATACCTTTCTCCAAATATAACCTTTTTCTATCAAACAACTATGCATACATTTGGCAATGAGACTGCCAACACTTCAACCAAAGAGAGGGAAGTAACTATCCTTTCACTCCTTGGGCTAGAGTACCAGAAAGGTGATCCAAACTCAGAAAGGCTGAGCTTGGATTTCAGCTCTCTACATTTTGAAGTCAAGGAGGACCCATTCTTTTGTTTCTTTTAACCTCCACCCAGTTAACAGTATAGCATGGCTCACCTGCTGACAAAGGGATAATTCATCAGCACAGTATGTAGAGCTGCATTGTCAACTCCACCTTGGACAGTCGGCAGCAAGTTCAAGTCTACTCTGTAGGTTTTCCCACATCACACACCCACAGAAGATCCTTACCTGCTGGGCAGACAGCTGAGTCATCCTTTAAAAAGGATGATAAAAGGCTGATAAAAGAGTTCACTTTTTCCTTCAGGCCCTGGATCAATGAAGCAGTGCCTTTTGTGTGCAAAAAACCTAAGCATATCCCAAAGTGTGTTGTTCTTTCTCTGAAGATAGGACCAACTTCTGGTCACAGGCAGCTTTGGCAGCCCCTGAAATGGCAAGCAATGAACCTGATCCACTGTCCATCTGGGTGCTCCTGTCAGGAGCTGAATGACCAGGCCAGAAACAGGACTGAAGGGAAGGTAGGAAGGTGAGTCCAAAATTTGTAGGCAGATAGAACTGTATGAACCAGTGGGCCCATCCCATCCAGGAGGCAATACAAGATAGATCTGAGGTCCAGCTGGGAGATTGGACCAGAGATGGGAACACTTACATGACAGTTCAGGGAGGGAATAAAGGCTGAGCCGTAATGGAGCTCACAGACCCAATGGGGAGGAGGAGAGAGGAAGCCCCAGGGAAGACTGAGCAGGAACTGAAATGCCCCTTCATGCCCCTGATAACCTCCCACCTGAATGTCGTGCAGTCCTGCAAAATAGAAGCCAACTATGCTGAGTTGTATGCAGAGGCTCAGCTTATTTGAATGCATGCTGGTTTAAGATTAAGAGCTGTCTGCTGGTTTAATTGACTGAGCCAGCATCAGTCTTTTTCATCATACTGCTGTTGGGCAATTCTCCAGCTGCAAAGCTGTCTCTGAAAGAATGGTCCCAGCATGTATTGACAAGAGTCCCATTCTCTTCTGGACAAACAAGACACTTCCCTCTGCAAATGTGTCATTTTGTAGTTACGCACGAAAATGAGACAGCTGGTTTGGAGCACAGCAAAGGCATTTGTTTGTAGTGATCACCTGTAAGGCAAGCAAATATTCTGGATACTCGTGAAAGACAAGAGCCAGAAGGCCAGGTGGTTTGCAGCTATTTTGTACCTATGATCAGAAGGTACTATATCTAAGAGCCAGAGTTTGCCCTACCTCCAATCTGCTCTTAAACCTCTTTGTAATATATCTAAAGTGAGGATTAAGTTATAGATGTACGTAGACAGAAGACAAGGTCAAAACCAGGGTGTCCCAGTGAGACAGAAGGGGGCACTCACTGATAACAAATGCTAGCTGGTTTAGCTCTTCTAACTCAGTTATACTGCTTTAACCTCTCCTAGTTTTCATTTTCTTGTCATCAGCCAAATTACAAACTGAGAAACCATTCATTTTCAAAATTAATTATCTTCTCATATTAGGGATCATTAATTCACATTTTTACTTTTTTTAAATGTTCCTATTTTAAGAAAAATCTTAAAAGCCTGCATTGGTTTCCATATACTAAGACAATTAAGAATGACCTGTATAGTTAGCTAAAGCACTTCTTTGAATGGTAGAGGACCAAAATCCCTGACCTCTCCTACCAGCTCACCAAACTTCCATGGCATGCACTCTAAATACTGGCCATACAGAAGGAACGCCCATGAAAGAAGTGACCATATACAAGGGAAGCCAGCTGATGTAATCCTTTTGGATTTCAGTAAAGCTTCTGATACTGGACAACAACCATCTGGATTAACAAGACAGGTGAGCAACTGGCTCATGGGTCAGGCACAAAGGGTCATAATAAATGGTGTTACATTGGGCTGGTGGATGCACATTAGTGGTGCTCTGCAGGGCTCCATTTTATGCCCAGTTCTCTTCAACATCTTCCTAATGACTGGACACAGGACTGGAAGGAATACTGAGTAAGTTTGACTATGATACTGAATTGGGAGGAGCTGCTGACTTCCTTGAAGGCAGAGGGGGCCTGCAAAAGGGCCCTGCAGATAGGCATTGACAAATCTGAAGGCTGAACCATCACCAGCCCTGCAAAGTTTAACAAGGACAAATGCCAGATTCTGCACTAGGACAGGCAACCCTGGATGTACAAACAGGATGGGGAATAAGATGCCAGAGTGCAGCACTGTGGAAAGGGACCTGGGGGTCCTGATCAAGTTGAACATGAGTCAGCAGTGCCCTGGCAGCCAGGAGGGTTAACCCTGTCCTGGGGACATCAAGCACAGCATCACCAGCCAGGCAAGGGAGGGGATTGTCCTGTTCTGCTCTGCACTGGGGCAGCCTCACCTCTAGTGCTGGATGCAGTTTTGGGTGCCACAACTTAATAAAGATATAAAACTATGAGAGACTGTCCAAAGGAGGGCAACAAAGATGATGAGGGGCCTTGAGGAGAAGCTGTATGAGGAGTGGCTGAGGATCTGTTCAGCCTGGAGAAGAGGACACTGAGGGCAGACCTCATTGCAGCCTGCAACTTCCTCTTGAGGGGCACTGGAGGGGCAGGCACTGATCTCTTCTGTCTGGTGACCAGGAATAGGACCTGAGGGAATCACCTGAAGTTGCATCAGGGAGGGTTTTGGTTACTTTTTGGGGAATAGTTTTTCACTCACAGGGTGTCTGGGATCTGGAACAGGCTCCCCAGAGAAATGAACACAGCACCATGCCTAACAGACTTCAAGAAGCATTTGGACAACACTCTCAGGCACATGGTGTGTGATTCTTGGGACTGCTATGTGCAGGACCAGGAGCTGGATTTCAATGATCATTGTGAGTCCCTTCCAACTCAGGGTTATTCTAGATTTTATGATTCTAATTGCAAGTGACTTCTTTCCTGCTCTCTTTCCTTGATGCTCCTGGTTACAGCAACATACACTCTGGACTAGACTTCCCTTAAATGATCATAAAACATGATGAGAAGTTTTTACTTTTCCAAGGAAGAAGAGATAGTTTGAAAAGTAAAATTACTTTTGAGGAAGAATGCTGAAAGTAATTTGTTCCCTAAGTCATAAAATAGTAATAGGCTTCCTGTCTCCTAGACAGAAGCAAGATTCAGACAATATAAAGCTCTGCAAAGAGTAGAAATGCATTGATTTTAGAGTAAAACCCAACTGAGAAAATAGGCATGCCAGGAAAATAGTTTCTGCCAGCTCTCTAGGAATGACAACAAATGAAAAACTTACTATAGGTACAGATGAATAGGTAACAAAATGAGAACAGGAGAGAGATGCTATCATTCTGAAGAGCTAATTGTTGCACTCTTTATTGTCTTCCCTTTGTCTTTTAAAGATCATTACAGCAATAATACTATCAGCTTTGGATGTAAGCATCTATTATTCGCTACAGTTAGATTTAGACACTAACGAGAGATGGTGAAAGCAAAGGAGACAATAAAAGGAACTGATGAAGAACAAAGATAAAGATAGAATCACAACAATACAGACAAAGGTTATCAACTTAATAATGCAAACTAATTTCAACAATCTGAATCCCTAGCTTGTTGACATTTCTAAACATCTTTATGCAGTTATCTAATAAAACTTATTTCATGGGAATGGAGGCATAGTATAACAGTTAAGGAGTAATCAGCAGCTTTATTTTGATTATTACTGTTCATGCTTTGGAAACTCTTTGTAGCTTCTGAATATAATTGACAAAAACTTACATTATATTACTATATTCAAAATTGAAAGCAACTATCCTCACTCTTTTATATCAAACATATAATTAATTATTCAGGCACTCATATTCTTTCAGATATTCTAAAGTTCTCTAGGGAACTAGAGGACTTTTTTTTTCTAGAAAAAGCCAACAGGTTAGGAAAATTGTATTATGGTATTTACATAAGTATCTCAGAAAATATGCTTTTCTGTCACACTGGAAATTCTGACAATTTCCTATCAGATTTCCTGAAACACATATATCAAGTAAGCTGAAACCTTGTACTTGGATTCGTAGGAGGCAAATATGAACAAATAGAGCAAAAGAAACCTCATTGTCCCAAACCTAATTATGAAGTTGCCTAATTAACATTTCTTGGCTAATTAATTAATATTAGTATATACCCATTTTCCCTCTCTTCTTTCATTCTGTAGAAGCAAAAATGTGCATTTGAATATGCTGTTAATTACATGAATCATTTATTCAAATCTTTAATGCAGATATTTACCTTACCAGCATTACTATCACAAAATCTTTTTTTAAAAAAGATAACGTCTGAATTTCAGAGCAGTTTAATTTTGTATACTTTTCTGATGGATTAATTTAAGGAAGCATTATTGGATCAGAATATATTTGAACCAGTTCTTTGCCATAAACTAGAGATCCAAATTAAGTTTATAGAATACCAGCTGTCATGACCCTACCTGATGTAGCAGATATTGGTAGTAGTACCCCACCCCAACTGTCCTTGAGGGTGAATAGAGATTATTTTCACGATTATTAATAAAATCCATTAAAATCAGAGAATATTCTGAAGAAGAGACATACAAGGACCATCAAGTCCAACTCTTAAGTGAATGGCCCATAGAGGGATGGAATCATGACCTTGGCATGCTCTAACCAACTGTATTAACCTCAGGGTCAAAAAAATTCAGTATTAGAGCTGGCCACTCTGGACTGAAAACATTTCTAGCTGGTTTCCTAGGGGTAATAGAGAAGAGATTTCTATGCCTATATTATGGCCAAATGTCTGAGAGTGTAATGGATTGAGGTTTATTTTTTTTTTTTTTCTCTAAGGTTTGCAGGGAGTTTGAGTGCTTTCTTACAAAAGCAAATCTTTATCTCATTTAGATTTTGAAGTTTCCATAGGCTGTAG
>VXBI01011458.1:51072-128950 GCA_013397375.1 Toxostoma redivivum
TATATATATATATTTTACCCAGTCAAATTTATAGTGTAATATTTAATCATAACCTTCCAACTGGGAAGGGGCTGAGTAAACAGCTAGTTGTAAAAACAATCGTAAGTAACTTCACTGAGAGTCATATGTCCTACTCATCTACTTTTGTTCTTAGCTAAACAGGTTTGGTTCATGAGGACCAGTTTATTTGTAGAGTTGGGTGATAAACATTTTTTTCCTGTCATCTCACTCAGAGCTTTTCTGCTCATCCTCTTTACAAAAGGATTCCTTAATGTCACTACACATGGGGATTTGGGTCTCCTGCATTTCAGTGGTGAAGCTGCTGGTGCACAATACTGGAGCCAGCCTCATACTGGAAGATGACTTAGTTGAGCTCTAGTTCTGATGCTCTGCTCCTTGCTAACCTGGATGATGCAATGCAATAGTGGATTTCCCCTTTCATTTAACAACTGAATGTCTTGTTATTGGTTTTATTTGGGGGCAAGGGGGGGCGTTTCATCCAGGAGATGCAATTGATTCAATAACTTTCATAAGAACGGAGCTGGACAGAGGATTTAGTAACACACTAGTTTTCTTCATCCTCCACCAAACCCACATGCCATGCAATGCACAGGGTGGACAACATATGCAACAACTGAAGCAGTTGAATCAGACTTGAATTGAACAGAAAGGATAAGCCACTGTCCCTTGCTAAAAGAGATGCTTGATATTTTTTAGCATTCGGTGGTGTTTTAGTGCTTTTCAAATGAGACACACCTGTCTCATTCTGTTATATTTCAGTTTTTATGACTTTTTACATGAGAATCAGACAGGAAATAGTGCTGCTTCTGTCAACTTTTTGCTGGTAAGCTCCTCTTTAGCATCCCATAATAGGCTTTACTTCATCTCATTTAACAGCATGAGCCTAAGAGACAAGTTATCAGTTTTTCCAAGCAGTACAGCTCCCTTAATGCAGCTTGCCCAGCCATTCCCAAAGGTAGGATCAATATTGCTATATTGAAAAGAATGGTTTTGGTGCTCACATAGGAAAAAAGTAATGTCTGTGGCTTTTGTGCACAGTGTAAGCAGATCTGCTGCAGCAAGATGTTACACTAGCTTCCCTTGTCAACTTTGCCAATACCTTTGAAATCACGTAACAAGCTCTGTTCTGGACCCCTTCAGCATGACTGAAGAGCTATTTATGCATTGTATTTAATATGTGTTTTAATGTAAAGTACATTGTAGATCTTGATGACAAGAGCTTCCAGGGCTTCTCTACTCTCCCTCCAGGTGAGAGGTGGTTGTGTTGGCTGTAAATCTATAGTCCCCATGTTACTGCTGAGTGGAATAGTTTCAACTAAATGTGTAGAAAGTACTTCCCATCTCTTCCCTTCTAGGCTGGCAGTGTGTAAAGCTATAGGAAAAGAGGATTTTAAAGGCAACTTATGGGCAGCCTGCTGGATCAGTGGTTTGTCTGTTAGGCTACAATAAAAAGTGACAACAATAGTCTTTCCAGGACTAATGCTATAAAAAGAAAGGACTGATTTCTGCTCTGTTATCTGCATATGATCTAAAGGGTGAAGTCAAAGAGAAAATAGTCATAGCCCTGCAGCATTGACCAGGCATTAAAGCTCTGAATGGCATCAAAACTCTGAATGGCATCACTAAGTGAGCACTTTCCACTGCCAGACTCTCTCTGTTCCCTACAGATGCCCTGAGCAGGACTCCAAATTGCCCTGCAGGATCTGCACTTCTGTAAATCACAGAGTGTAAGCCACAGCACTGCAGCACCTGCTAGTCCCTTTAAGCATAGCTGGTTTTTTGCCGTATTCTCTACTGTCTCAATTCATTCTCCAGCACGGTTGTGGCCCATGTAGTCCCTGCATAATTTGTTTGTGTTTGCATTTTTCCTAGTATTACAGAGCAGTGTATTGAATTTGTGTGACCAGGTTTTGATAGCGAGGGGGCTAAAAGGGTGGCTTCTCTGAGAAGCTACTGGAAGATCCCCCCCTGCCTGATGGAGCCAATACCAGCTGGCTCCAAGACAAACCTGCCCAGGCTAAGCCCATCAGTGATGGTAGTAGCACCTCTGGAATAATGTACTTGAGAAGGGCCAAAAACCAGCAGCAGCTTCAGCCAGAGAGGAGTGAAAATATGTGAGAGACAAAACTCTGTAGACATCAGGGTCAGAGAAGGCAGGGAAGGAGGTGCTCCAGGTGCTGTAGCAGACATTCCCCTGGAGCCTGTGGTGAAGATCATGGTGAGGCAGCTGTGTCCCTGTAACCTCTGGAAGTCCACTGTGGAACAGAGACCCATCTGTAGCCCATGGAGGAGCCCACACTGGAGCCAGTGGGAGCCCAAAGGAGGCTATGGTGCCAGGGAAAGTCCACACTAAAGCGGGCTCCTTGCAGGATATGTGGCCCATGGAGAAAGGAACTGTGTTGGAGCAGGTGTGCTAGTAGGACTTGTGACCCTATGGCAGATCCACACTGGACCAGCCTGTGCCTGAAGGACTGCATCCCATGGGAGGGACCCGCACTAGAGGAGATGATGAAGAACTGCAGCACAGGAAGGACTAATGTTGGAAAAATTGTTGGAGGACTATCTCCCATGGGAGACATCCCACACTGGAGCAGTGGAAGGATCCTTCCATTTCTCCCTGTCATTATCTCAACCAGTGAGCTTTTCATTATATTTTCTTTCCCCTGTCCAGCTGAGAAGGTGAGTGATAGCTGCTTTGGCAGGCATTTGGCACCCAGCCAGGATCATACCACCACAGGTAGTGGTATGATTGCTGGAACTGATAAAAATAATGTCTTCTGGTTCTAATTTTACCTAAACAAATATAAAGGGGATGTTTACAGCTTTAATTTAGACATAGACACTTCCACTAGCACAATAGAAGCACGCTACTTAAAGATTTACATCCTTACGATGAATGTACATTCATTGTTATGGTTTGTGCACAATGCACTCTTTCCCTCAGATAATAATAACAGCAGTAAGTAACTATAATCTCCTCTGGCTTCAAAATCTAGAAACACTAAAGGGTCAAAGGGTCATAACTGAAGAATAAACAACTGACTCGGAAGGCCTCTGTTTTCTTTCGTGAAGCTCGTGCTTGTCTCTGTAGGAAAGTGCTTGAGAGGTCAAAAATATATTAAAAAAAAAAGGCCAAGTTACCCACCTAAATATATAAATACATGATTTTTCCACAAGGCAGAGTACAGATCTCCCACTATCTTTGAGGGTGTTTATGCATTGCTACTTTTAGCAAGAACAATAGATAAAGCACCTTATCTGCAGCACCAAGGGACATTCTTGGACTGTCTGTGCAGATGCCTTGACATCTGACATGCATTTGTATTTATTTGTGATTTTAAGTCAAAGATTGAGTACTTTAAAATCAGAAGTGTTGACTGGAAGTGAGCTCTGGCAATTCTGTAATTCAGCTTCTCATGTGAAGAAGAATTTCATGAGTTCTACACCAGGTCAACCATAATGACTAAGAGTTTCCATTACAAATACTGAAAAAGAAGATTTATGAGCCAATCAATTTTATATTGGTAAAATGCATCTGCTTTTATAAAAGCTAAATTTATTGAATAAAAATGAAATATATTTTCAAGAATTTTCACCAGGTTATTGTGTTGTCAAACTTCAAAAAAATGACAATTCAACTAAAAATGAAAATATTTTTCATATTTTTTATTTAAAAACCTTTTTATCCACTTTGTTCTTAAGATTTATCAGTTGTCTTTAATGGCAGATTCAATTTTTTATTCCAACCATCATTTAATCCCCAAATATATGTTTCCCTAAGCAGACTAATTTAAAAAAAAAAAAAAAGAAAAAGCTGCAAAATTCAGTGTTATAACTGAGGTAATAATCACTTCAAATCCTAGCTGACGTTTTCATAATGTCACATCATTTTGCCAAAGTTCCCTTAGTGAAATATGAATTACAAAAGAAAAGCAGAAGAAGCTTTTTTCTTTTTGATAAAATGGAACAGAAATTATGCAATCTACAAAAAAGCTGATGCTTTGGTTTTCAGTCCAAGTTAACAACAGCAATATGAGACTATTCCCACAAAAAGGTGATAGAGGACTCTCCACTGATCAAGGAGTACACAGAATTTCATTCGACATGAAGCCAATGTATCATTACATAAAAATATTTCTTTCCCCATTTCTCAGCCCGCATTGCTTACCTTGATTTGACTTCCCATAATTTAAATAGCATTTCATATCTTCAAAGCACTGTACATGCATTAACTAATTTCACTCATTAAAATTTGACACTACTGTCTAATGATAAATTCCCAAATGCAGTGGATTTGAACACTTTCTATTAAGTATGCCTTGATAAGCCTCTTCAAGTACATAGCTGTAAACTGTCTTTTGATGTTGTTAGATCTGTAACTCTTTGCTGGTTATATGCTTCCAGCTAATAAGGAGTTACAACGATTACTGAGCTTCTGCTCTAGGAAAGAAGACAGGATTTTCCTTTTCTTGGGAGAATTTCCATAACCCAAGCAGGCATTGCTTCATTTTAGTATTTCAAATTCTCCATGACAGCTTTGTCACGAAGATGTACAAGCTGTCTGATAGACAAGTTTGGGACCATATTTCAGTGCTGCATGATAAACTTTTTGTTCTAACCTGAATGCACAAATGGAGACACCTGGAATGTATTTACTTATTAGGTAGAGATATTAACGTCCTTTGCATCAGCAATGCTCTGCATGGCCTGCAGATGCTGTCACAGATTGGCTCCACATAACCTTTCTGTTTTTATTGGAGATGTTTCAGAGGGTTGGAGCACCTCTCCACTCAAGACAAGCTACAAGAGTCGGAGAGAAAAAGGCTCCAAGGAGTCCTTATAACAGCCTTCCGATTTCTAAAAGGGCTACAAAAGGGCTGGGGAGCACTTTTTACCAGGTTGGGTAGAGATAAGGCAAGGGAGAATGGGTTTAAAATGAAAGAGAGTAGATCTAAAGAAATTCTTTACTATGAGGGTGGCAAGTCACTGGAACAGCTTTCCCAGACAAGCTATGGATGTCCCATCCCTGGAAGAGTTTAAGGCCAGGTTGGATGGGGCTTTTAGCATGGATGGTCTAGTGGAAGGTGCTCCTGCCCAAGGCAGGGGGGATTAAACTAGATGGTCCTTCAAGTCCCTTCCAACCCAAATCATTCTGTGCTTCTATATCACTGCTGGGATTACTTCTATATTTTTCCACTTTTCAGAGGCAGGTCTGAACGCTTCAGTCCAAGGGCAAATAAAACTGTTAAGTTACTACAAGGAAGGAGTATTAGGACTCCGTGTCCTGAATGGCTCAAGGCCATAGGTCAGTCTGGATGTTGCTTAAATTAATCCTGGAGCACAAGATATTCCAAATATTGCAGAAAATAGAGATGATAACCTGTTTGCCAAAGGCGATCAGTGGAGAGAGAAGGCCATGTGTGTTAATTCTTTTGATCTTCCCCAGGTTTAAGACAATTTAGATAAAACTATCTGTTGAAGAGATCCATGGGTGGAAAAAGGATGCACAAGAATGGCATTAGAGAAAGTCTTGAAGGGTTCTGACAGTGTTTCAAATCTTGAAATTTGTGAAGAGCCTTAAGTGGTTTATTAGATGTACATGTCTCTTCGGTAATATCAAGGCTGCTTTGCTTTTCTTTCTGACATACCAGGCTGCAAGCACTGAAAGTGTAAATTCCTCTTCTGAGCAGTAACACCCATTGAGCATTGATAATACGATCTGCACTGCAGAAACCTGACAGAGTGATAGGCTAAGTAATCATTAGTCGTAAACAATAATGTGCATAATAACAGTGAATCATCAGACAGAAAACAGCACTATTTAGTTCTAAAGATGAATTAGGACAATTTGCTTTGTGCATTAGATGAATTTCCCTGCAGTACTTCAGACTGCTTTGTTTTCATACCTTCAGCTGCATCTGCTCCTCCTGAGAGTTGCTGTAGTCACTTTACCGAGCTCCTGTTTTATAAACAGAGAAGTCATCTCTCTTACCCTGCCCTTACCAGCTTGTCTCAGCATATGCTGCTAGCTTTCACAGTTGACAGACACTCTGACAACTGGCAGTCTGTCTGTCAAGAAGATCCTAAAAGATGAAAGTGTTGAGTAGAAAGTTCAGTTCAGGATCATCTCCATGGCTCTAGGAGAATGTTCGCAGCAGAGATATTATAGCAGAATGCTGATAGAATCATCAACTTTGCTTTTCCTGTGAACATGAAATCTACTTTAAAGGGGTAATATTTACTTTATAAAATGTTTAATTACCAAAAAATTGCATATTTAAAAAATCAATCTCTCTCTTCCTGTCTCTGGGCCAAGTACAGCCCTCACAAAAGGGAAGAGACAAAAGACAAATAACCACCTCTCACTGTGCTGTGAGAAGTGGGTGCTCTGCCTCAAGGTGACCCTTCCAGATTTAACTCCCTCTCCCTCCTCTCCCAGTTTGGATACTTCGCCAGATTGTTGTCACCTTCTTCTTGATTCTTCTCACCTTTCAGAACATTGTCTACTTTCCTTCTGCCTGGCTTATGTCAGGTGAGGAGCTGATCCAACACCGTCACACCAGGCAACTGGCGCTGGGCCGAGCAATATTGTCCCTCTGCTGCTGGCAGCGGAGAGCAGGAGGAGAGGAGGTGGTGACCTGCCTTGCAGCGCTGACAGCAGGGGAGGGTTGCCAGTGGCAGGGCTGGGATGGTGCCAGGACCCTTGCTGGGACGGCGCTGGGTCTGCATTGTGAGACCTCTGCAGGAATAGAGCAACTTCTCTGATATCCCTGACAAGTACTTACATTTTATTCTCCCAAGTGTAGTCCTTGAGTTCAGGAGCCAATAAGGCAGCTTTGTGCTGCTGTCACTGCTTCTAATTACCAACTGTAATAAGGCTTCATCCTGATTCCTTCTCCTTGACTTCTAAAATGATCTTGTAACCTCCTGGGTGAGTGGGCTTTCCTTTCTGATAAGCCAGCAGCAAGAGCAAATCCACAGCACCTGTTTGAATATGAACCAGACTGGCTTATAGTAAAATATACAAGTGCAGAATGTTATGCAAAATGTTAATCCCAGAGAAATTAAGACTTAATACGAATAGATGATGGGAATGCTACGCAACCCTCTCCCTCATCTGTGGTTTATTTAAATTAATCATTTCAGGCAAATTTTGATCAAGAAACATCTTTATACACTCTATACTACCCTCTTTTTTTTTCTTTTTTTTTTTTTTTTTTTGCTTAAATAGACCATTTGTCTTTGATAGTCATCTGAAGGACTTTTGATACAGTCACCTTGTAAATCTGCAAACTGACAATGCTACACAACTTGTCCCAAGCTGTAGTACATATATCTTTAGATGACACTCTAACTCACCCCTTTAGACTCTGTGCAGTTAGATTTTCAGAAGTTTTCAAAGTGAGTTTTCTTCTTTCTTTCTCAGTGAGTTGATTCATGTAGTCACACCATTTACTTCAATTTTTTATATGATAGATCTGAAGGATAATTTAAATTAGCGCAAACCCTCTAAGATATGCCAGTCAATTCCAAGTGCCATCTGTCACAGTACACTCAAAGTGGAGGAGAGAAGAAAGCACCCACTGGTTCAGTTCCTCCACACTAACCGGCAGGTGCCTGACTGTCTGTCAGCAGCCCTGTGTTTTCCTGCTTTCTGAAGCTTAGTAGGACAACCAGTTGTCCTGATTAATCCTGGGATCCAAAACAAACTTTGTAAATATTACATCCAAATCCAAGATTGCACTTTCTCTTTTCAGAGCAGTCAGAGCAGCAAAAATCTCTTATTTTTTCTTACCAAATTTAGAGAGTAATTATCTTCTTATCTCTCTGTTCTTTACAATTAAACACATAAATATATCTGCCTTGCAGTTTGCATGTATACGGCTCCTTTTTCAACCTCAGAGCATCTAAACTTCTCATTTTGCTGTAAGGTTGAAG
This sequence comes from Toxostoma redivivum, assembly GCA_013397375.1. Classification (NCBI taxonomy): domain Eukaryota; kingdom Metazoa; phylum Chordata; class Aves; order Passeriformes; family Mimidae; genus Toxostoma; species Toxostoma redivivum. Next base: position 59,032 of record VXBI01011458.1, read on the forward strand.
TCTGCTGCCCCAGAGTATCATTTACCTTTCTGCTTTTATGTTATAAACAAAAGTGCTCAAGAATAATGGTTTGTGGTTTTCTGTCTCCATGTCTATTTTAGGTTTGCTGGGACAAGTAAGAAGGGTGACTGGCTTTTTTGGTGGGGGATAGTGGTGTTCATGTATAACAATAATTGTTTAAATACTGACATGCTTTGCTTCACCTCCATTCTCTCATCTGTTCAAGCATTAGCTGTAACCTGGACACTTGTGCCATCACCAGTACCAAACACACCAAGAACAAGATTGCTTGGCAGAGATGGATTCTATCTCAGCTCATTGCTTCCTGTCTGTAAAGCAGACTGCATTTAGTGGGCTACTCACAGAAACTTTTCTTCTTGTTTTTCCCCCTCTGCTGTTATCCACAGCCACCATAGTGCTAACACTGCAGCTGGCTCTTCAGCAAGAGGAGTTTTTCTTAGATTTTCCAAATCCTTTCCCCAGGATATCTCTGGTCTCTAAGTGGACCCTACCAGCAAGGCATTTTTCTGCTATTCCCTGACTGTTATTAAAGGACAAACAACATATGAAACTCTTGTAATTTTTATCCCAAACTTTCCCCAGCCAGCTGTCTTTATTCAGTCACTCAAGTGATCTATAAATTTATTATCTTCATTCCCTCATGAAATTAGGAACTTCAAAATCCTTTCCATCTTCTCTGAAGCTTTGATGAGTGCTAATGATAAAAGCAGAATTCAGGTTTCTGGGAATTTGGCAACAGCTGAGAGCACTTTCTTTGTGCCCTTTCTTTGCCTGACAGGCTTGCTTAGAGTGGGTGAATTGCTTGATCTCTTTTTTCTTGCAGGACCTTTAATCTAGGTGCTGGGAGGTTATGTCCTATGCCTCTGAAGGTAGAGGGAATGAAACTGTCTACTTCCAAAGTCATATCTATTTGCTAGGAAAAAAAAATTATGACTGCAGTGTCAACAGCTAAAGTCAGAGTTTCAGTGTGCAAGGAAAAGAGGAAGAGCTAGGTATTGTCCTAAATAGTGGCACAAGCAAGTAAGACAAAGGAAGGCTGATTAGACACCTAAGAGTCTAACCATCCTTTCTTCTGAGTTTTAATGGATATTTTGTGCCTGTTTTCGACCAGATACTGTTTTCAAATATAAATACAAAATACAGTTATGCTGGAAATTGGGACAGCTACGGGTCATTAAACAACATATGTTCAGATGCACTGATGCCATGAAGCGCCCACTTAGGAGTTGATGTACAAGATACAAACTAATTTTATATTTGATAAGCAGAATGTATGTTAAGAGTGGGAGGGTTGAAAACAGCATATTTTTTTACAGTAGTTGTTTTTTCCTAAACAAATAATATCTACCTTCACTAGAGAAGCAAAATACACAAACTTTAAAATAAAAATTGTAGATTTTAATTTGTAGAATTTCGTTAGACAGTAATAAACTATCTTAACTATATTAAATTACATAGAAAAAATTTTCTGCCTCGTAAACCTGTAGCTTCATTCAACTTAATATTGAGTAATATTAATTAATTAATATTATCCCACAATATTAAATTCTGCAGGTTTCAAAAAAAATTCTACAGAACTTACACTTATGGCTATTATCACTTCTGGAGTATTGTTTGAGAAAAATTCCTAATGGCTATAGAAGTAGTCAGGAGTACACTTTGCAAATCCACATGGATATGAGTTTCATTATGATTTGTACTCACTCCATATACTAAATAAATTAACCTCAACTCCTTTTCTTCTCAGGATGAATCTCAGATGAAAAGATTGAATCCAAGATTTTTGTTCTTACCCTTTCGATTTAATTTTCCTTACACAACCACAAAATTAAAATTAAAATTATCTTGTGGAATCTTCATATTTTTGGATTAATTTTCATTAACATGCACCTTCCATTTTCATGGATAAGGTATCCACCGCCACCTTCCTCATCCCATCTGAAATAGTCATCACATTCTTCAGCAAGGTGTTCTCTGAGGGAAGGAGCACCTATACATATTCCAGCAGGTCCCCTTCCCCTGAGTCAGAAAGTTCCTGTACAACATTCATTCTCAGCAAGGAAAGTGCTGAAACAATCAGATCTGAACATTTGACAAAGGGATTGTGATCTCTTTTTAGTATAGCCCTTCCTACAGAGACACTGCCTTTTCTTCAATTATTTAAAATTAATTTTCTTCATGTTCTTTTATTACACTGTAACATCCCCTGACTTCCTCTGCAGAATTCCTTTGTAATGTCTGAGGGGTCTAAAAAGGCTAACGTCTATCAGCCACATATCAGGCTGACTGATGCCTTCCATGGTCTTCTATGAGCAACCTACTTCTCTGCTCCAGGGCTGCACAGCAAGCTTCTCAACTCCAATCAACTCCAAAAGCTGCCTGTGCCTACTGGTGCTCAGAAACTCCACAAGCATGATGTAAAATATATTATCTGTAATCATGTAAATTTGTACAGTCAAAGAGTTGATTTTTATTTGCTTGGCAGGAGGCTTGCAACACTCCAAAGCTTTTAAATTGCTAGGTAGGACTGCTGTGACATTTCAATTCAGCTGTGTTCATCCCAAATGATAGAACGACCATCTCTGACCTTTCACATGCACGTATATGCACAAAGCTCGACAGTAAGTAAATGTTTGAAACCTCTTTGAGCACCAAAGGCAGCTTCTCCCTTGCATGTATATGTGCAAAGATTTAGAAAGTTTTCATTAGTATTCTGCTAAAGTAAGCTTGTGAAATTTTACTGTTAGCAGTAGACTCAGCCTCAGAGAAATAATAGGTGAAAGACAATATGTGTTATGCATTCACATCAAACCTTGACAGAAAAGCAAAGCATTATCTAGGGCTGTGCTCCTCACAAAGATTCATTACCCTCACCCCTGGGCAGAGCTGCCAGGCTGATGTGGAGCTGTGTCACTTGTGGCCCACTCCTCTGCTGCATTATGCCAGCAAATGTCAGGCAGAGACCTGCATCCATACTGTGCCCCTCCATTACTACTTTCTTCATTCAGCCAGAGAGCCCAAAGTACATTCCCCAGAAGAGGAAAGTGCTAGCTATCAGAAAAAAAAAAAAGGAAAGCATAAGGGCATATGGCATGCAGCAAATGAACTGATTCAGTTTGGTTCCTAAGTAATCTCTTGCAAACACAGATCCTCAGAGATTCTGCCTGTTAATCAAAGCTTGTCCCTCTACCTAACAACAGCATGTAAATAAAAACTCATTTCCTCTTTCTGACAGAAGGTTGAAGGGCACCTTTGAGAGCTTTGTCTATTAATGTACATACATTTTCTGCTCACGGCCCCTCATAGGATTTGATATAACAAAAAGTGACCAAAAATGCTGCCTTTCATGCTGCCCTCCATAACAAGAACATCCTTTTCTTTAATGTGAGGAATTGACTTCTTAAAGGAATAAAATAAATTACTTTATAACCCTTCTATGAGAAGTGTCTGGTCCAAATCTCTTAGCAATATGTCACACAGTTAAACTGAGCAACAAATCTGCAGCATCCTCTGTGTGTGTGAACGGAGACATAATCTTTGGATCATGAAGAGAAGGGTCATCACAAACCCTCTTGCACCTCTCTAAAAGCCAATGAATTTCAATAAAGACTTTGTCAGCAAATACGTTTTTGATTTATACTGGTGTTGCTTGTCCTAGAACCCATGCTTGTACATGATGCATGCCAAGGGGAATCCCAATTATTTACTCTTGAATCACTAGAGAATAAAGCAGAAAATTACTTTCCTTGCCTGTGATATATTTTGACATAGGTTTCCAAAAATCTTTCCCATTCTACAATGACAAAAATGCTAGATTTCAACATATTCTTATAGTATAAAGCAGACAAAAAACACCTGTGACTGACCTTAAAATACTCAATGGCCCAACAGTTTTGAATAAAACAGCCTTGGGACCGATCCCTCAAGTTGTTCCACAACTATGAAATCATTAACTTTCTGGTTAGTAAGATTGCCTCTAAATTAGATTTTTTTCCTTGTGAAAAAATAAAACATTCCAGCAAAACTGACTTTGGTTTTGAGGAATATTCTTTCTATGACGTAAAAATCCTTTTGAAAATAAATTTATGTCAAGGTCACGAAAACAGAGCTCTTCAGAGCAAATCCAAATAAAAAGTTAATTACAATTCACCAGAATTTTCAGCTACAATAAAACTTGTGCACTGCAATGGTATTTTGGAAAATTAGAACATGACCATCTAGGCAAATGTTCATCTGTATTTCCTATTTAACATGTGAAAAACGTGCATTTTGATCTAATTACCGTTTAGAATTAAGGATTATTACTTTGATTTCAGCTGTTGAATTGAAAAAGTGACTGAGCTTTCAGCCGTTTGTCTGCCAGAAGAAGGTAAAAAAGGAACTCAAAGATCTCATTTGAAAATATAAAGGGACCTTAGGTTGGTATTTCGGATTATTTGCTGAGGTGGGGTCTCTCCCCTTCCACTTCTTGCCAAGGTTTTTATTCATGGTAGTCAGCACCTAACAAAGTGAAACCTCTTCAATAGTGAGATTTCAGAATGACTATAGGGAGCTCTAAAAGCTCTAGAAAGCATCACAAATATTTTCTGAAAAATTCTAAACCCTGAGAGGAGAGTCCACTTTCTGTCACCCTGTCTTACTATAGCAAAAGACTAAATTGAAAAGGATAGCTGGCTACTCTCCTGCAATCCTAAAACTCAGAAATTGCAGACAAGTATGCGAGAGAAAAAGAAATTGTGCAGGAATTATGAACATTTTGGAATCCAAGAGGAAGGTGAACCCAACCTTCTAAACCTTAGAAACAATATAGTTAAACACAAATTTTAACTTGTTTTAATTCATCCATTTAGAGAAACTAGTCTAATTAAACCATCTTGAACTGAGAACTATTAAATGTGGCATGTTTAAGACATTTTAGGTAGAATAACCCTATGCAGATGAAGTTGAGATCAAATCAGTTCCATTGAATTAATGGAATAAACAAAAACATGTTCAAGTCCTTCTGAAATATCATCTTCTGCAGGGACAGCATCAAAAAAACCACAAACAAATGAAAAATCACCAAAAAAAAAAAAAAACCCTCCAAACCCCATAAAGCAAAACTTGATACTCTCAAGACAGAAATTAAAAACAAATTCTAAAAATTAGCTTTAAGAGTGGATTGAAAGGAAAGAGAAAGTAACAAATTATTCATTTAAACTGTAATAATTTTGTTATTATTGTGGAGCTTTTGTTTGAAAAGTATCCTACAGTTGATGAAGCTTTGAAAAGGTGCATGTTTTTTGTATTTGTTAGCCAATTCTTATCAAGGTATGTTTTTTGTGAATTCTGTCTGCCAGCTGTGAGATTATTGCATCCAGGTTTGACCACTTTTGGCATACTCTTTTTCTACATGGACATGAGAGCAAAAGTTCTGTTTACTTGAAGTTGTATGAAAGGTCATCATTGTGTTCTGACCATTTGCTCCCACAGTGGATAAATGTAACCTTTATAAATATAACCAAGCAGCTGAAGAGGTTACTGGGACACCAAGACTCTCAGGAAAGTTTGTGGACACTTGAAGAAGGAAAGCACTAGTAACTAGCACAGAGGTCAGCAGCTTGTCATGGAAGAACTGCTAAATTGTGTCTATGAACATCCCTCTAAAACATGCCCTGACCAAGCTATGCTAGAAAGAATACAGGAGCATAAACATTTCTATAAGAAAAAAAAATATATATAAGCCATATCTATACCTCTGTAGCAGATTTCACACCTTTAAATATTTCTCCATGGAACTACATAAAAATTGCTAGGATAAAGGAATAAAGGCTAGGAATAAAATTTACAGGGCTGAACCTACATGGTATGTCTGTGTTGTTACCTTAAATGTTATAATATTATACAATTAAATATCTGTCTAGTTTTTAATTTAGTATTTTTAAATTCTATTTTCATTTGTTTTATTATAGCTTATTTTTTTTTCTCATAGTTGGGGCAAATTCTAATGATGATTAATAGCCACATAATACTAAACTAAGCTAAAGGTGGATTTGATTTAATAATAAGTCTTCTTATTATTTTCACTTATATTTACATAGATTGACGTATTACTACTACTAAAACATATTATAATATCTATACATGAAAGTAACTGTATCATCTATATCTCATCTGGTTTTCAACAGAGACATTTGTTTTATCTTCTGTGATCATCTGAAGGGCATGTTAATCTTGAAAACAGTTTATTTCACTAAGTTGAAAAACAACTGTTTTCAAGGAGAGGAAACAGGTTCAGAAACTTGTAAAAATGTGTGTGTGTGTGTGTGTGTTCCTGGTTCCTGTTCAATTTTCAATTGTGTTGAAAATTATTATTATTATTCTTGTAAATAAGATGCCCACTAAGATAAAGATAAGGTAGTCCTTTAAAGGATGTTAAATTTATATGCTTGATTAACTACCTCTGAAATGAAGCTAGCAAATCAGCACACACCTGTAGAGGTGAAACTAAATTTGACATTTTTACTTGCCTTGAATACTACTGACTAATATTCCATAAATGCTAAGGCATAGTACAAGGACAACAACTCAGCCTCCTTCCCTGTCATACAGAATTAGAACCAGATCAGTCTTTCAAGCATACTTGATAATATAAACAATTCTTCTTTACAATTGTCATTGCACCCAGAGGTGAAAGATAAATTATTATTTCTACCAGTGCAGGAACGGTGGGAAGATTTTTTGAAATTATGTTATGAACATTCTTTACTTGATTGGGAATGATTGAGAGATTGGCTGATTCAAAGCGACTTCTTGTGTTGAATTTTATGAGATGGATAGTTGTGTGACTGCAGTAGGACAATGCTGACAGAATAACAACTGCAGACATTTCAATGTAAGTACAACAAGGCACAGTTAAGTTGTGATCAATATATCTTTATTTCCTGGCAAGAACACATTTTTACTAGATATGATTAGTGTCTAATCTACCACCTACCCTATAGTATACATATAAAAAACTAGTACCAAGCTGGAGAGAAGGAAAAAAATTGACTGATAGCTGAGCATTAAATTACAACTTTTGAGAATTTCAAGATGAACCTGAAAGAAAAGTACTGAATGCAAGCATGAACGAAATACCCTTGTGAAAACTATGTTTCTTTACATTATTTCTTCATGTGCTTGAATCAAAATGTAGGCACTACTGGTCTGGATGGCTTGGGAAGAAATTCACACCTTTTGATTAACTCAGGGAAGGCAATTCACACAACCAGTTGATCCATTTGACTGATATTGACATTCATCAAAAACAAAGGTCACACTCCATCCCCTTTGTGTTGAGATAAATCCAGTTTGCTTTACAACAGCTGTACTGATTCCCTATTTTTTTTTTCGGTTCCATCCATGCCTTGCCTTTTGACCTATGTAAACTATCCACAACCCATCAAAACCAGATGAACAGTGCCATTGCTCTTTTCTGTGTGTGAATTTGTAGTAAATCGATGCTGGCCAGAGGCCTGGCACCCAGCAAAGCCACTCATTCACTCCCTCCCATAAAATGAACAGTGGAGAGAAAATTTAACAAAGGTTCGCGAGTTAAGGACCAGAAGAGATCGCTCATCAAATGCCATCACAGGCAAAACAGGCTCAGCTTAGAGATAGATATTGAACTTATTACTAACAAAATCATAGTAGGATAATGAGAAGTAAAATAAACCCTTGAAAGACCTTCCCCCTGCCCCTCCCTCCTTCCAGCTCTACCTCCTACCCCAGTGCACACGGAGGGAGGGAATGGGGACAATGGTCTGTTCATCACCCCTGGCTTCTCCCGCTGCTCAGGGAGAGGAGTCACTCCCCTGCTGCTCCCTGGGTTCCCTCCCATGAACTCTGTGAACTGCTGCAGTGAGAGTCCATCCCATGGGCAAACAGAGCTCCCAAAACTGCTGCAGGGTGAGTTCATCCCAAAACTGCTGCAGGGTGGGTCACCGTTCCAGAGGACAGTGCACTCCTCCAAGGACAGGCTGCTCCAGCAGGGGAGCAGGGCCCTCACCTTGGGTCTCCCAGGCTTTACAGCCTCCTCTCAGGCATCCCCCTGCTCCACTGTGGGGCTCCTCCTTGGGTTGCAGGTGGATCTCTGCATCCCCATGGATCTCCATGGGCTGCAGGTGGATCTCTGCATCCCCATGGACCTCCATGGGCTGCAGGGACACAGCTGCTTCACCTTGGTCTGCACCATGGTGCAGAGGAATCTTGTCTCCAGTGCCTGGAGCACCTCCTGCCCTCCTTCTGCACTGACCACAGTGCCTGCAGAGTTTTCTCCTCACATCTTCTCACCTGCTTTCTCTGCCCACAATTAACACCGAGAAACAACTTTCTGTTTTTCTTTCTTCTTAAATATGTTATCACAGAGGTGTTACCACCATTTCTAATTGGGCCAGCCTGGCCAGAGGTATGTCCATCTCTGGAGCCAGTGAGGATTGGCTCTGCCAGACACGATGGCGGCTTCCAGCAGCTTCTCACAGAAGCCACCCCGTAGTTGCCCCACTACTAAAACCAGGCCATGCAAACCCAATACAGTATTACATGAAGGGACAAGGATATTCCAGTAGAGAATCTTAGGGAGTTTGGCCAGAGTTTGGAGCAAAGCACGTGCAAACACCATTTCCTCAGAGACAACATTCGTATGTTGCTCTGGTATAGGAGAGAAACCTCTAAGACATCTGTATAATCACCATTGCCATCATTCAAGTTTGCCTTCATTCTCCATCTACTTCTGACCCTTTAAAGCTCCTCAGCTTAAATCCATAGCTGAAATTCCTCTCAGAATTGTGGTATTTCTGTGGCTTATTTTCTGTAAAGCTGCTTGCTACATTTCAAGTATGTTCTGCACTGGGTTCCAGACTGCACCCACCCAGCCATGGTCCATCAGACACTCTGTCCTAAATAATTGTTTCAAGTAGTGCCAACCTTAATAATTTTTTTTAGTTATCAGTGGTTTGTAGGTCTTTGTTGCTTTGGGTTTTTTTATTTTTTTTTTTTATTTTTACAAGATGGGTCTTAATAAAAAATCATTTTTATTAATAAAAAATTAAATACTCAGACTCCAGCAAGTTGCTTTCCTTCAGTTTTAGAACTTTCCATGATAGTTTTATTTATAAACATGTTTATATCATTGGTGACCAGAACAGGCTGTACTTTGCACTTATTAGTGGGATAGAAAGAACTGATAAGAACAGGCATTTGGGAATTTAACAGGCAACCCTTCTATCTTTTTTTTTTTCTTTTTTTCCAAGATGAGGAGAAGCTGTTTTACATTTCTTATAAGATGTATTTGTTATTCATGTTTAGAGGACTAAAGATCAAAAATGTGCTAAAACTTTTGGAGATCAAGCCCACCCCCAGCGTGTTTTTCTTGGGTTACAGTGCTATATCTTCACCCACTTGATATCTACTGTGGGGAATGCCCTTTTGAAAGTAGGTATCTATTTTGAGAGAATAGCCATGGTTACAAAAAAAGCCCTAAATTTTGCATTCAGCACAGCAAAATGGTCTTCCTTCAAGAGCAGATATGTGCAGTGACCTTCCTCCTGCAACACCACAGTCTTGTTGTTCAAACACTTTAAAAACATGACAGTAAGTATTTTAATGTGTCATGCTATGGAGAACCTGTAGCTCAAATTACTCACTTGTGAATTCACATACAACTATACAAATTGTTCTGAAAAGGAGACTTCCTCTTCTTCTGTCTACATTTAAACAAAGGCTCAAGTTTATGGAATGGGGAAACCTTCTGTGAAGTTCTGAATCAGGGATGTAGGCTTTTGTATAAGAAGTACTGAACCCTTTTACAGAAATCCTTGGCTCCTTATACAGAGAAGAACAAGTGCCTTGCTCAGGCATTTGAAAGCCCTTCTCTCTCCTCCTGCTTTGAAAGCCTAGGCACCTCACCTTGACTTATTATGACAAAGAGTCTTGCATTCAGAACATTGCCACATCTGTGTCACAGGCTCAAAATATGTCTTTGTCTATGCAGATTCTGGTCCTGACAGTTTTTTCCCTAAGACAGCTTCCACACTTCTCTCTCTGCTTTGTTACAGTCTTCATTGCCCAACTGAACTCCTACAGTTTCTTTGACTCTCTAAAGGCTATTTTCTCCCTTCTGCTTAATTCAATATCTCTAACATTTGTCTTATATACCCTGCTTTTAATTTTGAGGCACTTGGTGCTAAGAGATAAGCCTGTGGCAGATGTAATTATCCAGCAGCGTATTAGTCACTTGTTACTGCCACCTACCTGCCTCTTTCATACTAATGTTTCCACTGGGAAGGGAGAGATTGGAAAGCCTTTCCTCTTCCTTATAATTATTTCTTCATTAAAAAATAGCTATGTGGAAGCTAGACTCAAAAATTAGAAGTTTAAACCTGAGACTCATCAGTTCTGTAAATAAATAGATTTTAATTGCAAAACCTACCTCATACTTTATTACAGGCATCACCATGTTAACTTTTTAAACTGAAAGCAATAAATAATAGTCATCTACTTTAGCCTTAGGCTTTTACTATTTACTGCAGGCCTGTGTCTTCAGCTAGACCCAGACACGTTAATCCAAAGCTTAAAACACTTAGAAAGCCAGCATGTAACTGAAGTATAAGCTTTACTGTTTAGTTTTTGTAATACTTTAGCTTCAGTTTCCTAGTTTCAATTTGCAGTCTTAGCAGCTCTTTAGCAGGATTTTTATCAGCTGTAGCTGAAACTCACAGTGCATTTGGACAAATAGATGATGCATCTGAGAACCACTAGCTCTTTTCCATCCAGGGTAATGGAGTGGATTAGGACAGATGGGTAAGCAAGCAGGTGAACCACCCTAGATCAGAAGGATGCTTGGCAACACTGTACAGAGGCTTCCAGACACCTCTGTTTAGACTCCAGTTCACAATAATTACTGAATTACTAGCTGGACCTGAAATTATTCTCACAGTTTCTTCCTTGCATCAAGCTTCTGGTTTCACATGGGTTTACTACTTCCGATACAGCTTGTGTGTTGGTTCCATTTTCCTCATTCTGCAGCAGAAATGGAAAATTCTGTTAGAAAGACTGATGCAAAGTGTTTCTGCAGAATTTCCCTCAGATATCCATGACCTCATTCACCTTCCCTCTGCACCAGCCCATGCTGGATCTGCACTGGCATTACGCAGCATCACTCTGGAGGCTCTGTGTCCCTCTTCTCAGAGCTCTCAGTAATGAGAATGAGTGCAGGGAGACCAGGGCATGGTTTGCATGCAGCAGTTCAGGAGTTTCTGAATGGCACAGTTACTAACTCGAGTTCCAAACTGTGCAAAGTGAATACTTCCAGATACACACAGCCAGGTTCATATGGCACCACAGTTGAGTTTAGAAGCCCAGCTCACAGAAATTGGCTCTGCACTGGGTTAGCTCACTGTCTTTTCAAGGATTAATGGAGTGATTAATCAGGAACCGGATAAATGACCCACAGATAATTCACAGATTATTATAATTTCTTTTATCTGTCTCTGCTCCTGGACTGAAATTTTATGTAATGCACAAGCCAAGAGTGTTTCTGCTAAATTCTGCTAAATTTTGCTCAAGGGAGTATGGAAATGATGGGGTTATTGTAGGTCAGAAATGATGTCAGAGTAACAGCCCAGCTTCAGCCAAAGCTGACACTGAAATTGTTAAGATCCTGTTCATTGAAGGGAAATCTTGCTCTTTTGGGGATTGAAATTTGCAGAGGTACGGACTTGCTTCGCTTTAAAAGTGAGCCTCCAAAGTGGAAAAAGACAAAAATTCTTCTGCATTTTGCAATTAAAACACATTGACTGAGGTAAATATTTCAATTGTGCAAAACCAATGGTGTGAAAGATTGGACGTGGCTTATAAAGCACTTGTGCTCTCAGGTACCTTTGCAGCTCTTTATTATTTCATCCCCTGATGTTAACCCAAACAAAGATCCTATGTGTCCTACCTTTGAGATTTTTGAGTACAAGTGATAGCCAACAAATTATTTTGAGAAATATCAAAACCTTAATTAGAAGTTTCTGTGAGAAGAAAAATTACTCTTCTAAATTAACTGCTGGTTTTACATACTTGCAAATAACTGTACAGACTCCAAGAAGATGGCTCAGTTAAAGACCATGCTGTGCTAAACTAATATCAAAAGAGGAACAACCTTTAGACATTGTATTAATGTAGTAAATGAGGGCATAAAGGCCTTTAGAGACTGAAAAATAACCTATAAAAATTCACAAAAGAACTCAGGTTTGCAGCTGTGCCTATGAGCTACTCAACAACATGTTTACTGCATTGTCACTCTTGTATGCATTTGAACTGCCATGGTAACTATAATTTTATGGATAAACTTGCCCTAAATATCTGCTGCTAGCTTCACCCAGAATCAACTGCAGCCCAGAAACTGGTAGGCATCTTGCTGTTTCTCATGACCCATTAATTATACTGCCCCTCATCTTACCTCTAGAATCCAGTCTGAAAGGTGACATCAAAATTCACTTACCCAAAGGATAATAGAAAGTAGCTGTGCAGGGAGAACTGCAGCTGATCATAGCGTCTCGCACCAATATGGGAAACCCATGTTCACACATAAAAAACTACCTCTGACAATAGAAGCAGGTATTTCACCATATGAAGAACAGGGGGTGCCCTGTTCTTCATATGTTGTCCCCATGACAGAAATTCATGGCCTTGGGGAGGTTTCTCCCAAGGGCATCAGGACAGAAAGATGTATATCTGCCTGAAATTGGTATATTCTGGATATAAAAGGAAAATGAACATGAGTGAGGAGTCCATCCTGAAACGCCACAAAAAGGTATATTTTCTACATGGGATCTGTACTGTTTCCTTTGTAAATCATCTCATCTTATTGGCTGTATGCATCATGTATACATACATATTGGGTCAGGAGTGTTGCTGTAGGAACATTTAGACTCCAGTCCCAGTGATTTTGGGATTACCCTCAACTGATCTTAGGGCACATGTACAGAAACAGCAGCCTTGGGCCCCTAGTGGACTCTGCAGTAGAGAGTCTGGAAATTCCACTCACAACAGTTTTAGGTGGATTATCAGAATTACCACTTTATTTCTACCTACTTTAATTTCATTTAGATCTTGTTTCAAAGTACGTCATGTCTGTCTTCATATTAAAGGCTGTGGAATTAAAAGACAGTGGGATTCATGGATGAAGATGACTTTGTAAGAGTTAGGGGATTTGAGTTATTTTTGGTAATATGTCTTAACTTGTCTATAAATGTCCCACAAGAAGCTAGTGCTATAGTCTTCTGGCAGAACAACAGGAAGTGTTAAAAAAAAAGAAGCAATAAATACTCAATTTTCTAATCTACAAGCTTTTAACACATTTACAGCAGTCGATTTCTTGCCCGTTCCACTCATGTTCTTATTAACTAAGCTGCAGTCCTTCTTGGAAGTAAATATTTTATTTTAATAGCACATACTACCACCTGCTGTAAGCAACTAGAATTGCCTTTGTAATTTCAGAGCTTTTAAAACTGCATTAGGCAGCCAGCCTCTGATTTAAAATACAGCTAGATTGTTGGCATCTCTATCTGATGCTAATTTAATTAGCTATTCATCCAAATATTTTCTAATCCTGAAAGTTTCTTAGTTATATATGATTTGTAAAGAAGCATGGAAATTAGGAAACAGTTCTGTTGTAAATATGAAACTGATAATAAATTATTTAAGCAATAATTATGAAGGTTAACCATTTCCAAATACAGAAAAATTAGTTCAGAAATCAGCAATTGATTCAAGGTGAGCAGATTGTTTTTTGATAAATCAAGCCATGAGGGATCAAACATTCAGAATATTCATTATTAAAATATTTACATTTTTTATTCAGTTGACTCAGAAAAAGGCTAAGAAATGTGCAGAAAATCAAGACATCTATTACTTGTTAGAATATTTTAGAGACAAGGGAAACATTCCATAAGGCTATTTTAAGATGCATTTCTCTGGATTTTTTTTCCTGGTATATTTGTCCAGCTCCAAACAAAAAGCTAATTACAAGTAAATAACTCTTTTGCCAAATCCTCAGCAGGTATAAATCCATGTAAGTTCTATCAAGGCATTGGCTTAGGCTGTTTTCACAATCTGAAAAATGGTTTGCTATGTCCACTCAAGATTTTGGAGGAGGAAAAAAAAAAGATTGAGTCTAGGGTAGATGAGAAAGAAGGCAGAAAGAGGTTTATGTTGTATCAAAAATTTGCATGTGTATATGTAGTGCTAATGCTACATTAGAAAGTACAAGTGCAGAAGAGGATAATAAGAGAAGCCAAACACATTGTCCTGCAGCAAATCCAGTCTTTGCTCTAGCTTCTACAGTTTGCTTTTTGTAAAAAAAATCCTAATCATCTTGTCCCTGCTGCCAGTCATTCCAGCACATGGCTGTCTTGCAGCCTGTAGAATTTTCTCTCTTCTCAGTTCACACAGGGAGCCCAAACCCACACCAGCTGTGGGCTGCCAGGTGGTGATGCAGAGCAGAGTCAACCCCATGCTGAGATGACCTTGGCTGGACACTCATGCTGCACTGCTGTCTGCAGCTGAGGAACACTCTTCTGGTGTTTCCATGGTGTAGGACAGTTTTGCCTGGAATGCATCAGGAACCACCAGAGCCATAAGGACAGCAGGAGCCAATGGCAGCTCCCTCTAGATTCCCTTCTCCTGCTGTCCATGGCAGCAGCCACTTTCCAACAGTGAAACCCAGCAATGAAAACGCTTTCCTAACAGCTGGCACATCTGATGACAGAGCCACATCAGCAGACTGAAGGGAACAGAGGAGTCTGTGCCATGCACACCAGTTACTGGACTTGCAGCACGTCTTGCACTGAGGGTGATGTAGGTTGGGCCGTGGGGAAATGGTTCTCTGCCTCCAAGTCTAGCATGGGCGCACACACACACACACACAAGGGAAATTTGAGTTAGGCATAGTGCTAGAGCTGGGTACCTTTCTATCTCCTCATTTCATGGCCTAGGCAGCCCCACACTGCGGGGCTTGAACACCAGTTGCCTTGACAGCCTATGCAGGTATTCTCTGAGATTTTATAGTGGTTAGAGCCTAACTAAGGCATGACCAGCATTTGGCCAAAAACATGAAAAGGATTTCCCACCCCAGTGCAACAGTTAGGTCATTGTGTGTTTTTTTACTAGATACCCATGGCAATGACATGAACAATTTGTTTCGTTATAAGTGCTAATGTTAATAAAAACAATGAAAGTAACTAATTATTCCGTTTCCTTATTTATTTTGGTTTTATGATCACGGATCTTGTCACTTTACTTTTTTTTTTTCCCTTACCAATGCCATTTGCTCCCACTGTTTAACCTATTAACCCCACCAAAATTGCTCCTCTTGCTCTTTTCTCCCTTTGTCCAGGTTGGGCAGCCCCTGGATACATTTACTTGGCAATTTCAGGCATCACTTCAGGCACATCCCTTCCAAAACTGAATGCCTTCTTTTCGCCCCCCTAACATCACCATTCTGTTTTTCTTCTTTTTTCCCCCTTTATATTTATAGACTTCAAATCTTTCAGTCATAACCATTATCTTGCCAGACTTGATTGATTTCCTCATGCTTTAGTAACTCTCAAAGCTCCCTTTTCTAACTGTTACAATGTCAAAACATTTTGCCATATATTCATGCATTGCTTTCAAAAGCCCCATTACCTTCCTCCTTAGAGCAGAGCCTTTTTGTATGAATACCACCTCCAGCAGCTGTGCTAGCATATGTCATCCCTGGAACAGCATTGGAACACACCTCACTTGGGACTTGTCTATCCTGAACATTGTGGAAAACTGTACATGCTGCCTGGGATCCAGTGCACCAGGAAGTGTAAAGGTCTCTCCATCTGTTGGAGGATGGGGACAGGTAAGGCTATTTCAGTTTGCTTTACTTGCATATTTCTTTCAGTGTCACTGTGAGTCATCCTTCAGTCAGAATTAGCTTAATAAATTGGAGTAAAGAAAGATTCAAGAAAGACTACAAGCAAAGGATCTACTGGGGGACTCCAGATGATCTGTGCTTCTTATTATCCTCTGAGACAGTTGTGTCCATAAGGCTTTTCTGTGAGAGAAGAACTTATGGTTGAATTTTAGGCACCAAATTAAGCTAAGGAAACTTCCTTCATCAGATAAGATGTAATGGTGTTGGTGACCATGCCACCCTTTCCTAACCATTAATGACAGTAATTCTTAACTTTCTGATCCCCTTTTGATGCAGTCTTTCCCCATTTCATTACTGACCTGTCCCTCTGGACAGGCTGGATAGATTGGCTGAGATCAACAGCATGAAGTTCAAGACCAGGTGATTAGATATTTGAATGAGCTGCCCAGGGAGGCAGAGGAGTCACTCTCCCTGGAGATATTTATGGAAAGACTGGACATGGCACTCAGTGCCATGGTGTGGTTCACATAGTGGTGTTTGGTCATAAATTGGACTCAATGATCTCAGAGGTCTTTTCCAACCTAATTGATTCTGGGTTATTCTGTTCCTAGATTAATTTCCTTCCTTTTATTTCGCTCTCCCCTCCATCTTTAAAACACATGTTTTCCAAAGCTTTTTCTTATCTTAAACATGAAGCCTAAAACTAGTTTTTCCCTTAAGACCTGTCCCATATTTTGACTAACTTAATCTGGGAATAAACCACATGCTGTTCTAGGAAACAGCTAGTGCTACAAAATGCACTGTACTAGTAACAGATGCAACAATTAATTAATTATTCAGGGGTTTTGAGCATGAAAAATAAAGATTGACAAATTTTGGGTTAAGAATTAAAAAAAAATATTAGAAAGAGTTACTGTAAAACAGTGTCCCAGAAATCCCAATATATCCTTTGGAAGATGGAAATTAAGAAAACCCTACTTCTTTCTTCTTTAGTGATTCTTCTTTAATCTCTGTCTTACTCTGAAAAATCACTGCCTCTCTGGAGAGATGCCATACCTCTTTAACTATATAGGCCACTTCTTGTCATCTTGGTGTAGCTTAAGAACTATGATGTTTGTGCAGACATATCTTGTCTTTAAGTATTTTCCTTCTCTTTCTGCTCTTTTTACTTGTGTCATAGAATTTTTGAGGCATGTTTATGTAGGTGCCTCATAAATGCAATCTTTTCATATTTATGGATACATGTGTTTGATAAGACATCAGTGGCAATGTATATGCTTCTAAAGCAAGGACTCATTCTTCCATTTTCAGACAAATACATACACAAGATTAGTCAAGAGAATCTCTCTTAATGACATTCTTTTCATCCAAATATTTTTATTTTACCCTGTATTTTGCTTTGGTTTAGTCAAAACAGAGTGGCAAATAGACTGCATTTCAGTTTTATTGCTGCTGTCTCTGTTCTGCTGAACTCCACAGGTTGTCTCCTAAAATACTATCTGACAAGGAAATTGTTTCCACACTGTTTTGTGCTTTCACCCAAAGAATCTCTCAACCAAATCCACCAAAAATTGACTCTGCTGTAAACTAAGCAAAACAATTTGATCACAGCTAGTGTAAAATAGTACCATTCAATCAAAGTCAAACTGTACCAGGTTGACTTTTGTAAGTTAAAAGGTTGGTTCAAAATGTCACTTGTGTATAAAGATGCCCAGAATAATCTACATATCAGATGTGAAAACTAAAATTTAAATGTTAATCCAGTCCTACACGTGCTTAAATACAAGCCTTTTCAAAATTAATTAAAAAACACACAAGTCAGTAAAACCACTTCCACACTCAAAATAAACCATATTTTTAAGCAGTTGGCAGGATAAGAGCAACAAAAATTCTACAAGCCAAAGCACTGAATTCCTTTGGCTTTTTGATGGCATTTGATCTTTCATCTACTATGAGGATGATATGTGAACAAAATTTTTTGCTCTTGATGCACTAACTGACACAGGTTTTTGCCCATGTTGATTTGACTTAGCTCAAGGAGAAAATGCATTTTCAGCAATAAAAGAACAACATACCTTCAGGTTTTTTAGAAAGTGGAAAACAGAAAAGGTCAATTATTACTGCAGATGCACTGTTTCTTCACTGATATCACCAGAACAAAAGTGATGCTCTTGCCAAGTCAGTTTTTTGATACACGTCAACATCCTTCTAATTTCAGACTTATTTATACAAGCATACAAAACCATAAAAAAATCATTATCCAGATATATTTATCTTATCTTTTGATTTACCTTTTCTTAAAATGTCATTTCTATAAACACAATCACTTGGCTTTCTGCATGACACTAAGGTAAGGGTAAATTTTAACTCTTGATTTATATTTCAAATATTCTGCAACTCTTTCCACTCATTAGTAACAGTCAGATGGGGCTTCTCACTGAATATATTTTGAAAGTTCTGAGTATATGTAATCCCTCTCTTAGTACTCATACAGGCATAAGTTGCATATAGAAAAAG
Source organism: Toxostoma redivivum (assembly GCA_013397375.1). Taxonomy (NCBI): domain Eukaryota; kingdom Metazoa; phylum Chordata; class Aves; order Passeriformes; family Mimidae; genus Toxostoma; species Toxostoma redivivum. Next base: position 77,480 of record VXBI01011458.1, read on the forward strand.
GATTGCTTTTTCTCTTTTGACTATGAAGGAGGCATGACACAGGAAGCAAGGATGTGAGCGTGCCTGAGAGGTCACCTACCTCCAGGGCTTAGACACAGAGCTCTAGGCTACCCAGAGGCATTTCCATCTAGTTAAAATGTACAGGTGGAATGTCTTCTGCAGGAGGACGCCTGTTTAATATATGTGTACCTATATATACATATATACATATATACAAAGCTAATATGTATACACAAGGTGTATAGTGTGTGTGTATATATAAATATATGTATACAGTGACAAATTTGTCCATTAGCTTTGTGTTGTTTTAGGATGCAGAAGTTCTAAACTTGAATCTACTTGTGAAGTATTGTTTTTGCATTCTGCATTAGGCTGTTATTGGATGAAATATATAACCAGGTCTTGAAGCAGGGCTGGCAATGCAGTGCTCCTGCACAGCTTCCACAGGCAAGCTAAAGAATGCCTGTAGTATATCAAGATCTCCATCCTGCTCACCTGGGTTTCCTCTGGAAAGTTGGGACAAGTGACCCTGAAGCCTCTCAACCACAGGGTATTTAACACAGGTCACGCACATCCTGCATGTTAACATCTGTCCTAACAACAACCAGCATCACTTTAAAGAAACAGCAAATTTCATTGCACACCAGGCTGAACCACAGCAGTAGGTTTGCTGTGAAGTGATAACTGAGTTAAGTCCTTGTGGAGCAGTGGATGGAATATTATCAGCCTTCATCACCAGCAATGCTCAGTGCTGTGAAAACTGACATGCTGTTCTTAATATTTAGAAGCAGGAAACAACTTTTTTTTTAAGATAAGGTACCAAGGAGCTTAGAACCATAGAATCACAGAACAGTTTTGGTTGGAAGCTATCTAGTCCAACCCCCCTGCAATGAAGAGGGATGTTTTCAAATAGATCAGGTTGCTCAGACCCCAGCCCAACCTGACCTTGAATGTTATCAGGTATAACTTAAAAAGCTTTAGTAGCTTTCAGTAGTAATTAGAGAGGTCTTGCAGATGCCAATTAGAAGTCTAAACTCTGCCTAAGGTGTATTTGTAACAGCTAAATCCTATTTTTGCAACTTTAACAAAATGACGATAACAAAGGGCTTTTGTGACAAAGGACTTAAAAAACAAGAATGATACAATGTGAAAATTCTTACATCATTTGAACTATTACAAATTAGGAGGTAAAGAGCCAGCCTATGGAAGCTTCTTGTTATCTTTCAAGCATGCATCTTATCATTAAATGTTTCACTCCAGTGGTGCCATAGTTCTGGTCTTGTTCACTTCTGACCCTGGGAATGCTGACTGATGATTCAAGACCTGTGGATTGAATACTCCATTTATTTAACCTTTACAGAGCCTAGGTAATTTCAAAAACATAGAGTAATATCTTTGCTTTATTTTTATGCTCAGGAAGTTAAAGTTATGTTACTTCAGCAGATTTTTCAGTTATGTGTCAGCTGAATTTTCATGTACAAATGTATTCCCTAAGTCGAGTGATCATAAGACTTTAAATGTCAACTCAGTATTCACAAGGAATCTTTTGTCTGCATTAAAAGCCAGCTGCTGTCAGTGATATTAGGTTACAGAGCACAAGAACAGCCAGCCAAAAAAAAAAATTCCAAAGTCATTGCTTGATTTGATTGTTATTTACTTTTAAGTACTTTCATTCAACTCTGATTGCTGTAGAATTTGTCTGATTTATGAGTGTCTTTAAAAGGAGACATTGATGTTTTATGCTGTCTTAAGTGCTAACAATCATCACTGCTAATGAACACAGAATCATTAATGTCTAAATCATTCACAGTACAAGGGTGTTTCCCTCTTGAGTTTGCTTTTCATGGGAAAATTCATTTTTATATTAGCTGCTACATCTGTTTCCAATACCATCCATGAATTTTAGTTTATCCTTTCGATAATTTTTAGAACCTCCCCTCTATCCATAGAAATATACATTTTTTTTATTTTAGTGTAAATAACATTACACTATGAGCCATGAAGGAAACAGATATACCTCTTGAGCACAGGACTATTAAAACTGACAATATTATACAATGATATTATCAAATCATGTAGGAACTAGTTAAAGAAGAAATTGTACCATCATACCTGTTTTTATATTTGGATTTTATATTTTGGATCCTGAAGAACAAAGCTTTCTCTAAAAATGCTTTTTGGTGACATATTATTGTGACAATTTCAGGTAAAAGCACAGCACTGTCAAAGACTTGGACTGAACCTAAAATTATAGCCCTAAAATTTCTAAGGAATAAACTGCAGTGTCCTGAGAAAAATGAATACTCGGAAATACTCTGAAACTGCATTCCAACGAAAACATAAAATTAATAGTTTTCTGGTGGGGTTGGACAGTGCAGCAGCCCTTCATCCCACATACTATCCAGTAACTCTGGTGAAGCACTAGGATACCACCTAAACCAAACCATAATCGAATCACACGACTTTGGTTGCAATTGTTTATTGGTTATGAAATCACTTTCTCTATGCTGTGAGCTTGGCAATTATGTCATTCATGGAACTAAAAGGAGCAATCTGTGGAACATTTTTTTGTCTACCAGTCTCTTTTCCTCATATTTGGCTCTTTCTGTTCAGGTAGAAATTGCCTTCTTATATGAGTACTCTCCTTTTATTTCCATTCAATTTAGATTCACTGAAAATTCATAAAAAGGATGTGATAGCATTGCATTTTTAGTATCTTTCTCACAAAATAAAAATGACAACCAGCACCATATTACAGCAGACAGTAACATAGCAGGAATGTGCTAGGCTCTAAGAGTCTGAGTAAACAATGCAAATAAAAATCATGGTATTTGCAAGAGTGGTGCACGACAGGATATACATAACACACCATAGCAATGCTGAACTTACAGAGTTCTCTGAGCAACAGAGCCAGATGAGAGTGGTTTCAAAGAGTTTTGCAGGTTAGTGATTAGATACCTTGATGCCTAATGAAGTATGAGATTTTCATGTGATTGGGCATCCACTGTTCCCTCTTCATGTGAGCACTATGCAGCAGACTGGAGCAGGAGAGGCAGTGTCACAACCAAAGAAACTTGTGTTCCTGTTTCTGTGCCTTGGGTGGATTGACTTCATGAGAAAATGAGAAAACTGAGAGAAGTTATTTTGTCACCTGAAATATTTTCTTTCTGGGATAGGTACACAGACTCTTTCCCTCATAGAGGCCATTACCACCTTCTCTTCTCAGGCATCTCCCATACTGGAGTTTGGGCAGAGGAGTGGGCAGAGAAAGGGATAATGCTATTTCTTTGTGAAATTTGGATAGAACTGGCCCATTGGTTCAGAAGTTGCAATATATGAATAGACACAGACACAGGCATTCACACTTTGATTGCTCAATGCTCATTCTTTTCAGGCACCTTGATTGAAAATGTGAAGGGAGGGAGAGAGAACAAGTAAATAATCTGCTTTCTATGTAATGAGGTCTGACTCCTAACAAGCTGCAGTTCCCTTCATTTTGCCCTTGACTTCTCACTTTATGATTGACATAAAATTCTCATAGGAAGGAAAGAAAAGAAAAAAGCAAGTGTCTGGACAGACAATTTTACTACACACAGCACTTAATGCATGCAGCTTATCTCTGAATTCAAAATAAGTGTCTTGCATGTTCCATTAAATATATATATATATATATGTATACATGTTTTAGGAATGTATCTCCTTCATACAAATTTTCTTCTCTCACAGGATTTCAGCTGACTGTGTTTCAAGAATGGTTTACTTCTGGTAGAGAAGCCTGGCTTAGACTTCTGAAGAAATTTCTAAGTTGGAAGAAGGAGCTGTGACAACATCTGCAGAGTGGAACCGTGTGAAGCAATAAAGGTAAAGTTGACAGTAGAGGTAGAATTATTGAAACTGGGTCTGTGAGTGGTTCAAAGATTCTGAAGGAAATAAATGCCAAGGTGGAAAAGAAAAAAACTCTGAAAGAAGAAGAAGAAGGATGTGAAAGAGAACTCAGGAAGAGATGAAATCCAGAGAGCATCAAGGGCCAAACTTGGTGCCTTTACCTGACTCAGGATCTTCCTAACCTGAGCTCATTATTGATCCCTGGCTATCTCTCCTTGGAGTCTCTGAGTGTCACATGGGAAGGGGTGAAGGCTGAGCACACTAACATTTAGCCTAGCTCTTTATTAGGTAGCTAACATCTGTACATGCCTAGCAGTGAATAATTGTTATATACTTTATATATGTATATATGTTTGTATTATGCTGTCATAGTCTCTTTGCAAATAGCTTGTATCCTTTTAGAGAACTGCCTGGAAAATTATTCCAGGCCCGAGCCTTTCAGCTCTGTTCTCTGAACCACTTCTCAGGCAGATAAGCTGTTTTTCAGCTGGAAGCCAAGCAGTCTTTCCCAGGAAAGATAAATTGGTCAAAACACAGAGGAATTAATAATAAAGATAAAGACACCTGTTTGCTGTTAACAGACCCTGGGAATGGGGTGTCTTCTCTCTGGACCAATCATCTTTATTCTGTTCTCATTGTTGCGAGTCATGCTACTTAAGCAGTGAGTTTTCTGAATAAACGTTGTCTTCTCGCCTTCTCTTTCATCTCGAGAATGACCGTGTGACTGTGTCTCTTTACTCTGCCGCAACTAAAGGGTTAACACCCTAACACTGCAGTCACAATAGCTAAAGGTGTCCAAAGTGTTACAAACAGTTACAGCTGGGTACATCAAACAGGTAATGACTCAGCCATTCTGCCTTTCTGTGGATGCCACCAAAATCCAAACAGACCAAAAGCAATTGGTGGCAGAGCTTGAACAGGGAGAGAATTTTGAGGTATAACTTTTTATGAGGAAAGGAGTTAAATGATCTGTGCTCTCCACTGCCTGGTCTTTGAAATCTGGCTGTTGAAGGGGAAGTTCTAATTGTAACTGCTCAATAGGGTAATTTGTGATTTATTGATCACAATAAATGATCTGGAATGCAGGGCTAGAAAGGGCTAGAAACTGCAAGAATAGATATTTTCAACCAGCAGAAGAATGTGATATGTGAAGTCTCTCTCTTTTAATTGGAGACTTTTTTGGAAATACAGTATTCACATCAGCCCAAGGCTTCTCATTACATCCTGTGGGCAAATGGCTGGGGCATTTATAAGGATAGAAGAGAGGCTGGGGTTGGAGGAGGTTGTGGTTTGGAGGGGGAAATTAGGCTGACTAATAATGCAAAAGCTGTTCCTGCTTGAATACTGATGAACCAAGTTATCTATGCTGGCCACCTGCCTAAATATTTATTTCCTGCCAATGTTTGATTGCCTGTGCTGATCTTTGGGGAACTGTTATTGTGTGAATGCTGCTAAATTATTTTAATCTTTATTTTAATTCCTGTAAGCTTTTAATATAATTGTAAAAGATAATATGTGATTTGTGTGTTGTCTGATTGCTAAAACCTTTGTGCAATAATAAATGAGTATTGAAATTCCCTACGGAAATTCTGGAATATAGCCAAAGGGCAGATAACTGTGGGTGTAGGCTTAAGTGAACAGCAGCAAAGTGCTGCCACTGCCCTTGCTGAAGATGCACAGAGAACACTGTGGTTACATCAATATAGCACTCTTTATCTCTCCTCAGCCTGTGTAAGAGGCAGCTGTGGTCTGTTTCCTTGGCCTCCGTGCACTCCTGTTCTGACACTGCCTATAACTGCATGGCCAATCATGAACACTTACTTGTCTTCTCACAAGCTCAAATTCTCGCAGGAGAGCTGTGCCCATGCTCAAGGAGCACAAAACCCAACCACCTCCCCATGTTTCTTGTCTGCTCTGAACATAATCCAGGGCATAGCATGTATTTTCCATGGTCTCAAGGCTCTTCTTCATGTCAGATGCTCAACTGGGGCTCAATTCCTCATCCTGCCTAGACAGATCAGTGGTCTATAGTCTGCCACTACCATGCTGTTGTCCATAATGCAGCCTGGTTATAATATTCTCCAAAACAGTAATGAAGCACCAGCTAGGATGGCCTGACCAAGGCTAGGGGTACAGCTTTTACATGACCAGACTATTTTAAGAAATGAGAACTTATGCTGTATTAATGAGGGACAGCTGGGGGTGGTTGACAATATCGTTTAAAGAACTAGAACTGGGAACCACTGCTGTTTAGTATAGACAGCAAAATGCAAGAAATGGTCTGTGCTGAGTCCTGGGAACTTCTTGTTTCTACTGACCAAGTAAAACTTCCACAGTCCATTTTCCAGATGGAGAGGAAGAGGTCTGTGTGTAAGGCACAGTCATGCCAGTGACCATGTGTAGGTGTGCTGGCCTGGGGCAGTCTATAGGTGCAAATTCTGTGACACTGTCACAAATTCTTGTTGTCTAGCCTTCCCATCCACTTCTGGAATCTCTAAAAACCTTCCTCAGGATTGCCAAAAATGAAGGAATACTAAAAGATGGGGGCAGAAGAGAGCTGTCATAAGCATTGCATATCTCTCTCTCTCAATATTTATGCATATATGTATATCTCCACTCTCTATGTGTGTGCACATTTACACACACTCTAGCAGGTTTTGGGTACTGTGATTTAGAAATCCCCCTCCCCTCCATGCAATTCTTTAAGCTTGCTCACATGCTGCACAGACAATCATGCAGTTGCAGAAGTCCAGAGCAGGGTCATGACCGAGCCACAGTCCCTCCCTGCAGCCAAAACATGGGCCAAGGGTTCAGCACCCTGAATGAAGCACAGAATTTTGTAAGTCAGGCCAGAATTCATAAACAAAGACAACTCAATACAAAGTATGTAATTCTAAAAGCATTTTGCACTGAGAGCAAATTGTAAGCATGATTTTGAAAAGGTTGGATTGGCTATGTCTTCCAAAAACACAGGTCAGGAAGGCAGGTTATCCAAAACACATACAGCAGAATATTTCTCCTGCGCCATTACATATTAAGACCCAGATCTCTTCCTAGTGGTAAAATGTTTCTTTGTATCTCCCAGTCACTTAAAAAAAGTTAAAAGTCTTAAAGATTGAAAAATAATCTGAACTGCACTTTATATGCCTTTACAACCATCTGCCAGGAATCTGTACGAGATCTGTATGAAGCAGTTCTGTTCATACAGCTCTTAATCAGCATGCATAAGAATTTGGATAATTCATATAGAAAAAAATTCTCGAGTCATATAATTCAGAGGTGAAAAAAGAGTAAAATTATGGTTCTTATTAACTGTCTTTCATTTATTAACTTTGTTAATGTTGTTAATGCTCATGGCCTCACTCCTCTGCCTTGGTTGCTCCTACAGCAGTGTGTCAGGCAGTCTACTCCCAGCACCTGCTGTGTTTCAGTTACAGAGAGATGTAATCAGTAAAACTGGCTATCCTGTTTATTTCTCTTTTTTTCATATAATCATGTTCAGAGACCTGAACAATGCGGTATCTATCATCTTCATATTTACTTTTGCCTTGAATAATCTTTTTTATTACTCTAATAGCACTCAAGAGATTTTAAGTAAAATAAAAACTAAAAAAAGCCCCAAAAACAGACAAACAACAAAAAAAAAAAAAAACCAAACAGACAAAAAAAAAACAAACAAAAGAAAACCAAAAACCAACCCAACAAAAACCCCAAATCCGAGATGTACGTAAGTATGTTTGATATAATTATATGTGAACAGGTTTACAGGGCAGACTGAAGCATAACAGAGAGGTATGCAAACTAGCTTTAAACTGTACGAATAAATTCATTCCACTTTGGCAGCATACAGGTCTGGCATATAAAATCTCTAATGCACTAGTCAAAAGAGGCCCACTCAAGAGAGAAGCTGTGGGAGACCAAGAAGGAAAAAAGCAACCACAAAAATGTAGCTGAGACTACCTGTGTTACACATCTGTTGGCTGTCTTTTACTTGAATACACGTATTTATGTCTGACAGGAACTCCTATCCAACATCCTTTGACCAGACAGTTACTGCATTAACTGCAGGTGTAAGATGTGCAGCCTAAAAAGACAGATTTCAGAGAACATATTGCCTCTGCTTGTTGCTGTTGCTGCCATAGCAAAGTCTGCTGAGGCTGTAGCATATTAGCTACAGGAGAAAGTTTCCATGTGCAAGAATGTGGAGAAATCCTACCTCCTCCTTGGGTCTGTAGCGTTTCTGTTTGTAAAGTCTACCATCACAAGAAAGAAGCTGTTCCTTTAGCATTCCCAAATCAAGACTGGGCAATCAGATGAAAGTGGTTAAATTACTGGAGCCTGTTTTCACTTTCACAACTGGTACAGTTATATATCACCTCAAATTGAAAACCAACTTCATCTAGCCCATACTTCATTGGCTGTCTATGAAAATATTACAGGAAAGTGCAGAAGGCTTCCAAAAGCTGAGAAAAACAACATCTAGAGGTCTATTTGCTCCATCAGGCTAGTCTTGTACTATAACAAAACATAAAATGCTAGACAAATTATAAAAATTTAAATTAGAACCACAAGGACTTCTATAAAAAATAAAACAAAACAAACAACCTTCTACCTAAATGTATTTCAAAAAGTTAATTCGAACTTCATAAAAAGCTACAGAAATACTATAGTTAACATATTCTAACTAGTACAATTCTGTACAGAACCAGACTATGTGAATTCATTCTATTCTGGGAAAGACTGAGGATAAAATAATGGAAAAACTCCTCACACCACACCCACTCATTTTGTGTGTAATCCTTTTTTTTTTTTCCTGGTATCTTATTTCTGGTAACTTTAGTCCTGAAAAATGTATTTTACTTTATATATGGCAGAGAGAAAAATGAACTGGTTTCATAGATTTACATAGTTCCTCTACCAGTAATATTAACAGAAGAATAAACTTAAATATATTTTGTCACTAATCTAGTGACAATTATACATATTGAAACATTATTACATCAGATTTCAAATATAATCATATATGCTGTGAACATTAATGCTTGGGGTTTCAACTTAAATTCAACTCCCTTATGCTCTCTCAAGATAATCTTCCCCAAAATTACAAAGAAAGAAAAGCTACATCTGTTAAAAACATCCAAAAATAATGCTAAATATATATCTTTCTAAAAGAAAATGTTGAGGTTGATGCCTTTTCATCTCCTTGCTTCTAGAAAGGAACATGGAGAAACATTATAATTATACCTACAAGCTCCTTCACTGTTAGGTTTGTATAATAAGTCAAACTTAGAGTTCTCGCATTCCTATCCCCTCTCAGCAAAAAATAGTACTGTAAAAATTTACAGGCCCATCTACTGTCTCGTGGTACAACAGCTGTTACCAGCTGGAGATGCTTTATGCTCAGTTGAACTATTTTAAAAGGCATTTCCCTAGTCACCTTAAAATGAACATTTTTTTAATCTTTTAATGACATTTTATAACTTCAAGTCCCTCTTTTGAAAGAATTCAAGCTGTAATTACATATAGCTTGGAAAGATTAAATGGTTTTTGATTGTATTGTAACAGAAAGAGTGACACAAAGTATTACAAAAAACCCACAAGCAAACTACAGAGCTTTTTAAAATCTCTCACCAGATCACTGAGATGCCATAAACAGAATAGTACATCTTACCTGTTACTTACTATAGCTGACAGATTTTGACTGATTTCACCTAAGTGGGTCTTCTGCTTTTCAAGGATATTAATACAGCATCTTAAAACATACAGATGTACTCTTTCAGAAAAGAGTAACTGGAAGTTGAGCAACAGGGACCACACAATTTTAAAGTGTTTCACCAAACAGATGTACTACAGTAAAAAGGTGACAAGCTTTCCACAATATTTAAGTTTGGTTCTGGAAAGGAGTTCACATCCAAACTAAGATGAGTATTAGGGGTACAAAAGAAAGGTGAGGCTTTCCTTCATTCATTCAAATCCCTGCTGGGTCAAGGGGTGCAACTGGGATGCTCCACAAGGGAAAGCATGCTGAGAGATTAGCAAGACAGACACAAGGCAGTATCCTCACCAACAAAAAGCACATCCCACCATACCAGCCCCACTCGAGAAAAAGAGCAAAGCAGGCCTCGTGTCAGGAAATTTCTGGATAGTGACTGTTACATCTTACCTATTGAGTATATTTCAGATAATAAGGGAGCTGCTAATACACTAAGAGATATCAATACAGTCCTTCCAATTAACCTTTAATATAACATTTCCCAATTCTTTTTACAGGAACTTTTGCATGAACATGAGCACAGAAAGCATTGAAGAAATAGGTCAGCTAAAAACTGACTCCGTGTGGTCTGCCCAACTTCACTTCTGTTTGATGCCAATGTTGACATAACAAGAAATGAGGCCTCAACCTTTCTCCCCTCAAAGTTAATGCATTAATTATCTAACAGTAAAAACAAGAAATTAAATTTTGTGTTGTTCAAAAGTGACTGCTTATTAAAAATAAATACCAGGCAGACTTTAAAAATAGATTTTATTTAGTAATTGGAAAAATATATATTGAACTGGATATTTGGAAATTAATCCTCCAATAATTTAAGAAGCATTTTTAAAAGATAAACTGATGGTTAATTTTAAATGCCTAGTCCCATCACAATTCACAGTTAAAGTGTAATGAGCACAGGAGGTTATTACAATTTTTAAGTAATTGATTTGTGTTTCATACATATTCATTAATTCATTATTAATTCATTATCACCTCAATGAAACGTTTAGATTCTTTTATACAAAGACTATTTATACAAAGAAGATTGACACAATATCCTAAATTCAAAGTGCTTCCGAGGCTGTGTCGTGCTTAATGCTAATACCAGTATAAGCAAATTAATAGTACAGATGTAGTTTATAAATTACTGAATTCCCTAGCATATGGAATACATATAAAACAAGTCCACAAAAACGTGAATGTGATTGCAAATGGATAGCTAAACAATAAACAGCAGAATCTCCATAAAATAATAAATTATTGTCTCCACTTTGAACAATGGAGGCAAGCATTATTAAAGCTAGAACAAGCTAGCCAGCGTCAAACATATTTTATTTAAATAAAATTTTAGATCTCTCCTGAGACCAGTTTGTGGATTAAAAGGCTTAAATTACTTATCTTGTGGTGTTTTTTTCCCCTCCAACATAGCTTAGCACCCTCCAGCTTCCACAACAGTAAAATTAAAAGCCCTCCTCTGATTTCAGCAATTCTGTGTTTTTTAGCCAGTGCCAGCTTTACACAGACATGAAAACACACAAAAAAATAGGACAAGCTCACAAAATCCGAGTCCAATCATGCCTTTGCTCCAATCTTAAAAACTGCTTTAAACTAAGTATTGATTTTCATTCTTTGCGACTCCTTCCTCCACTGAGTGTGTTACCCACAGTTCAGATACAATTTTAAATTTTCTCCCAAATGTTCTCCTGAGTGCTTTCATCTCTTCTAGCCGTGAACAATCTTCTCCTACAACAACATGGGAGACACCCTCTTCAAGGTGAGAAACTACTTTTGCACCATAAAAACGGAGCTCCAAAGCTCTAATCGATAGTGTAGTGCCAGGGATTTTGCTTTTGGGCTCATTAACAACAGCGTAACAGTCCACATAAATGGTGCTTCCTCTGAATATACCGAGCTGACAACTGTTCCCCCAATAACGTTCTTCTAGCTCTGCAATCAAGTCCAGAGGCACTACCTTACTGTCTTTCATTCTTGAGAACACTTCTTTGAGCTGTGCAACATCTGTGTTTGCTGTGTAACTGTCTCCATAACAATCATACTCACGAGCAAAATGTTCTTTTGTGTCAGGAGACATGTGAATCATAAAGGCTGGTTGCCAAGGCACCAGCATTTTGCTTTGAAAACACTGAAGGAGCCACTCTGCCCTCACCACATCATATTTGTTGGAAGCAATAATGTTTTTCACTCTGACATTCTCAGCTCCTACGATGACACAGTAAGTCTCTGGCCCTGGGTTCTGTACCACACTGCCACCACATTGGGCTATTCTGCTTTCCAGCTCAGACTTTGAGTATTTTCCTGTTCCTGTCATAACACAAAACTCAACATCTTCAAATACATTTGAAACCTTGCTTACACTAGAAAGATCAGGAGCTTTAAACTGTTCAGCTATTCCAATTATCTTCCTCACCTTTGAAACAGTTTTCCTTTTTTTCTCATGTGGCTCATCATTCTCATCTATATGAAGGTGCTTAGATGCCAGCTTTCCTTGTGCTTTGCTTCTGAGGTCTTCTAACATGTCTGAAGTCATGCACTCATACCATTCTTTGTCTTCCCTTATCTTCTCAATTCGGGGGAATCTCAAAGTACAGTCAGTTTTGTACATATCACTGTCAACAATCTCAGCTGCCTTGATCTGAACTATGACAGAGTTGCAAGGTTCAATGTACATTTCTGGTTTTTCAGTTCCACACAAGATGTTACCAGGAGGGTCCTTCCTATTGTAGGGCTTCCAGTGTTTAGACAGTTTCAAGCCTAAATCATACAATTCTTTCATAGTATACCCAGAGCCAACACGACAAATGGAATGGAAAATGGTCGGTTTTTCATTTGGTGGAGGCGTCTCTGCAACAGCACATAGAAAATGAGACATCATTCCACCACGAGATCCCTTTCCCCAGTAACCACCAACAATTAAAAGATCCAGTTCATCCATCAGTCCATTGACATATTCTGGCTTGATTTTCAACCAGCCTTCCCCACGTTTGTCAGGCTTGTAGGTGGACATGGGATCTTTCACCATAATTCCTTCCTCTCTGTTATCTATTGCTTCATTTAAAGCATCAATTACTTCTTTTCTTGTTCTGGCACTTCTCTTATGGACAATATGTATCCTGCCCTTTACCGGGTTAAATACACTACTTAAGATTTCATATCTTTTGCTTAGTACTTCATGCCCCAACTTCTGATCATTAACCATCAATACATCAAATACACAGAAGCAGGTCTGCAGATCAGAGTCCTCCACCATTCTTTTTATGTCAAATTTGTTTCCTTTCTGCATAAAAGTTTGTGCCTCAGGATTATAAGCCATCATTTCACCATCAAGAATGCAATTTTGTATATTGCTCTTAAATACGTTATGAATAAATGGTGTTAATGAACCTTCAAGGGGTGAAGCACCAAACTGCTGAGTATAGTCAAACCCATTTCGGGAAAAATACTTGTACACATCCCCATCTTTGTGCATCTGCATACGTTCTCCATCCAGTTTAGTTTCTATGTAGAATGCCTGGTTACCCATTTGTTTCTCAATTTGCTGGACATCTGCAATAGCAGCAAGCATTGGTTTAAAGGCAGAAAACAACATGATAGAAACATCACTAAGTGAGACAGAGGGATCGTGCAGTTGTCTGCAAACTTTTTCCAAATCAGTAGTAACATTGTGCAATTCAGCAGCATCAGGATGAAAAATGGAAAATATAGTTTGTTGACTAACACCAAGCTTTAGATCCTTTATAATCATTCGGATAAGCCATTTTTGTTCCAGTGCTGTGCTCTGGCTAATTAACTGAAGAAGACTTTTCTTTAACTGACCCTTGTTTTTAGCAACATTATTATTAGATATCGCATCTAAATGTTCATTGACTTGCTCTATTGTCAGTCTGCCTTGTTTTGGGCTCCTAGGTTTTAGCACAAAGTATGCAATCATTGCAAAATCTCCAGCATCTCCACGTGAGCCCGTAGGCGTCCTGTAATTTAAAAGTTTTGCAGCATCCTTTCCATCTTTTGGTAAATTAAGCAATTCAATATACAGCTTTGCAAGCATAGTTTCTTTAATTCCATATGCCATCCTTTCTCTTTCCAACTGTGGGAGGATAAGTCGCATAGCTGGGTAAAAGGAATCTGTGACATCTTTCTCTTTTTGATGAAGCGCATCATGGAATTTCCTCCAGGAATCCAGAAAATCCTTGAAATACTTGGTTTTCTCTGGACGAGATTTGCACTTCTGTATTCGCTCCAGAGTAGAACACAGATCTGCAAAAGGCACGTGGGAGGCCACCGTTTTTTTAGAAGGAGGTTGTGAAGCAGATGCAGAAGCCATCAGTCTGTTTTTCACTGGGAACAAAATAAAATTACAGATTTATAAACAAAAAGCCAGCAGGTTGTTCTGTGTAAAAAAAAAAAAAAAATCTCTACTTAGGATTTACGTTTTTTCTCATTTTTTTAACTAAGATCTCGCCACTATCTTAAAGGTCGCCAGCTGGTCACTTCTCAATTAAGCGTCAAATTCAGCAGCGAGGCTGCGACATTGAAACACTGTCATCACCTGGACAAAGGTCTGCACGGCAGGAGAAGGCACCACGCTCCCCTCCCGCTGCTGCCCAGGCGGGAGCGAGCTTTCAGCGCTCGCAGACCGATTTCCTCCTCCACCTTCCCCGAGAATGCAGCCTGCCCCCGACACCACCCGCTTCAGCCCTGTCCGCGGCTGCTCCGTGCCCTCCGGGCGGAGGGAGCGGTGTCCAAGGGGGCCGAGAGGGACCGCACCGGCGCACCCCACACCGCAGCACGGCGCTGCCACGGCCAGAGCGTGGGAGAGCGGACACCGCCCGCGGCCACCTCCCGCCCCGCCCCGCATGGCACCAGCCAGCCAGGAGGATGGAGGCACGGCCACCCCAGGGGACACTCACGGGGAGCCGCGGCCACCTGCGGAGCCGGGCGGACACCGGCCTCCCACCGCCCCGGAAAAGGTGGGCCAACCCGGCGACGCCGCGGCCCGCGCTCCTCCCCCGGGCCGGGGCGGGGAGCGGTGGCGGAGCCCGGGGCGGGGAAAGGTGGGGAGGGAAGGGAGAGCGGCCGGGCTGTGCCCTGGAAGCGGAACCGGGGCCGCGGTAACTTCCTGCCTCGGGAGGAAGGAGCGGAGGTTGAAGTTGCGCGTCGGGGTCTGCGCTGGCCNGGGGCGGCGGCGGGCGGGACATCGTCCCGGGCGGTGTGCGGCTCCTGTGCCCGCACAGCGGGACGTGGCTGCCGAGGAGCTGCTCCCTTGGCAGCGCCGATAAAAGTTCCTGTGGGTGCCTTCCTGCGAAGCCCCGGGAGATCTTAAGCTTCTTGGCAGCAAAGGCTCTCTTCAGTGTTTCGTTTGTCTCCACTGCCAGATGGAGCAATTCCTGCAAATGGGTGCTTGTAGAAGGTGGGGCTGATGGTTGCTGTAGTGTTCTTAATGGGCCAAGTGATTGCTTTGAAAAGGCTGAACTGGGTGTTTTTCTTTAGTCAGAAAGAAAGCAATTCAACAAGCTTACTCGAGCCTATGGTCCCTAGAAAGTTCAAGTTCCGAGTTAAGTTCAGGTTCCGAGTTAAGTATAACCAACCCTTGGTTTGTTGTTGTTTGGGTTTTTTTTTTACACAGTATCACCGTAAATCAAGACCTTGAATCACGATGATACTTTGTACCATTTGTCAGCTGGGAAGAGAAGCGTCGTGCGAGTACAAGGAAAAATATTCTCAGTTATCAATGTGTACAACTTGATGCAGAGCTGTGTGTGTTGGCTGTTTGCCAGAGCCAGGAAATGTGTGACTCTTAAGTTATTTATGTTATTTTTACGGTACTTTGTTCTTTGTTAGGATTAGCTACTTTGCTGTTTGTTTCTGTTTTTTTGGTTTTTTGTTTTCAACGAGTGTTTCTGTAGTACTAGAAAGTGTATTCTTAGTACTAAGAAAGTGTATTTTTCTGGTCCTTACTAAGCTTGTAGATTTTCTTCGGGATCAGTTCCCCCTCTGAAACTAATTTTTTATAGTTGAGGACCCAATATTTCTGCATACAGATGTCTTCTGAATAAATATGAGTAAATGTAATGCTTGTGCAAATCTTGTCTGTATCTGGAGAAGGTAGAGTCTGGGAAAAGGAAGTGGAAACATATGTCATTAGGTATTTCATAAGAACACAGAAATATTTTATTTTGTTTTGAAATCCAAAGGATTGAAGTGAGTGTTAAGACAACTTTTTTAAAGCTCTTTAGTGAGGAAGCAGCTATTAAACACCTGATTGTGCTTCTTAGCACTAACTTTAAAGCTACTTATGCACTGAAAGTCAGTTTTAAGGAGAGAATGTAATGTTTGTTTTTATGCACTATTTATATGTGCTATGTTATTATTATATATGTGTGCTATTTTAATACTACAGTATTGCCATATACTGTGCGTTGTGTATATACGCCAGGACATTTCATGGTGATTCTTGAACTTCATTATAAGATGTTTTCAAGTTCATCAAATGTTTTAAACAAGCATTCAGCTTGATAGGAGGAGCATGCGATACATAGTTTCATTAGTGAAGCAGTTCTAACTTCTAGGGAGTTTGGCTCTTATCACTTCTTAATCTTCTTTCAAGTTACAAGATAAACAATAAATTACATGTGTAATTCAAAACAATTTTACTCAAAATTCATAAATGGAATTGTCTTTCAGGCAGAGATGAAGTCTGGGAAATCATCACATCTAAAGGTAAATGTTTTATGATATGATTAGTGTATGAAAATAGTACTGTTTAATATTAAAAATGTAGGTAAAGGCAGATCAACAGAGCCTGTGGCACATACAAGAGTAATTTCAGCTGCCATTCAAAATGAATGAAAAGTTGTTTCCTAGTAATTTACACTTCAATTTTTGTGACTTTTTTCAGTTGATAATGGTGTTAACCTTTTTAAAATAGCATTAGGGCAAAATAGAGTGTTGTTAAAATGCCTTGATCATAAAGAGGTTTTTTTCCTCAATATTTTTATTGTTGTGAGTGATTTATATTTTCAGTAGCTACCTAATTTTGGGACTTGTAGCTCATCTGATAGAACATAGAGGTCTGCAATAGTTCCTAGGCAGTGGGTCCAGCAGTGGAGATGTATAGATATGGAGGGGGAGGGGTGTATATCAACATATGTGTATGTCCTAACACAAAGCTGAAACTCATCGCTTCCAAATGTCCTTTCTGTCTTGAGAGACAATACAGTTCTGTGGCAGTGTAAGCCAAAGGTACAATAGCAGTCTGGCTAAGTCTTAATTTCATTAGGTCTTAACCTTGAGTTGGGCCTCGTTGCTGTTCCTGTGTGGCAATGGTTTCCAAGGTAAAGCTTTGTTTTTCAGCACTGTCTTCTGCTTGGCTTTTAAGCTTACGAGCATCACCAAATAAACACTTGTAGGAAGTATCAGAATTCCCAAAGGCTAGACTTTTGAATGCACGTTATCAGAGAGACAAGAGGAAAATTTTGTTTTTAAATGACCTTATGCTTATTTACCTAGCCTTTTACTTAGTTTAAATAATCAGTGATTATGAAATAGTGTGAATGCTTTAAAATGGGATGTGACTCCTTGTTATAGGAAAATCTTGTTTTCAAAGTATACAACAGTTATGTGAAATACAGTGCTGTAATACAATATTTCTTCCAAAAAATGTTTATTTTTTTTTAGGGAAGCAAGAATGCCCTCCGAGAACTTAAAGCGATGAATGCTTCTTGATATAAGTGAGACATCAGACAGTTATGGGGCAAGTCCATGAATTGGTGGTTATAGTCTAGGAACAGAAGCAGTCTTGTCTAGAGAGAGGATCAGGTTTGTCCAGGTGGTGGGTTGGTGGGTCTGTTCTGTTTCTCTAGTTGACCACATCAGACATCAAAGTCTAAATACACTGTTCTCCCACTCTCACACCTTTTCCAGGTTATTCTGGCTCCCTATTAGTCACAAAATTAGAGAAATGCAAAACATGCTCTTCATAATTCATGACTATTTGCATCATAAGATGTTACATTGTAAACTGCTTGAAAGATTTATAACTTCCCATCCAGCACACCAGGAGTGGGAAATAAAGACGAAGAACAGAATGTGTTGTGTGTGTGTTGTCTTGCAGTACGTTGAAGCATCTCAAATCTCATACACTTCAAAAAGTGCTGACCTTACTGATCAATGAGTATTACTTAGCTTACCCTTTTTATTTCTGTTCTTCAAGTGGAAATTTTGTTCTGTTTGTATCATCTTCTGCTGTCCAAGATAGTGTTTGAAAGGTCTGTTGCTTTGAGCTCTGTGGAAAGTGTATAGCTTTATTGAGAATGAGATTGTATTGACTTGGCTTAGAGTCTCTTCTAGGCCTGTATGCTTTTTTGAGAAACCATCCTTTTCTGCTTTAGTGATCTTTTAATTGGTATTGAAAGGTGGGGAGGAACCTAGGAAAAATTTTATCTTATTTTCCTAGCTAACAAATCTTGTGACAAGATACAAAGGCCTGGAAATTAATGGAACCAGTAAAGTTTCACACAACTGGGAAAAAAACTTTAGTAATAATGTAATTGTTCAGTATTGCAGAGTAGTCAGCTTTATTTAAATATATAGTGAGTGTGAAGCATGCGGCTGTGTAGTTTGCTCTGTAGTTAACTATTTACTGTATGTTTGAGCTTTAGTTGTAGGATGCACTGGCTTTGCAATTCCTGTTGTAAAATATTTGTATATATCTACATATATATACACCTATCTATATATATGCATCAGAAGTAATGCACAGCAGCACTATCTCAGTAGTATAATACTTTGATAATATTAGCCTGCTGAAATAGAAATAGAAGTGGTGCCTTTCACATGAAACTAACATGGCTTATAAAATCAGCTGTCGTTATCAGTCTCCAAATAATAATCCCTGGTGTACGTGAGAGAGCCATTGCACAACTTTATCACTTGAAGTTAGATTTTTTGTCTCTTAGTAGTTTTATTTAACAGTGGGTCTCTTACTCTTGTAAGTATCTTATTGAGAAAGTATTTTTGGAGCTTCTTTCATTTTGTAAGAAAGCAAAATGTTGAATAGCATAGGTAAGGAGAATGGTTTTACTGTCTCATTATCGATGTTCTTATAGTCTTGAAATGTAATGCAGGAAATGTTTATTAACTTCTTTAGGAAGTTCTCTTAGAAATTGAAGTAGCTACTTTATATGTCTTCTAATCATTGTGGGTTCTTTTCAAGGGAAATGGATCACAAAAATTAAATTTTCCTATATACAGTATTTGTGCATACTTGGATATGGATAATAAACATGAACTTAAAAATAATAAAAGAGAACAAAGTTGAGATAACTGCTCTTTTAGACTACTTTATATTTCACCAGTTTTCTGTATTTGGAGTAGATGCACTATATAAAAGCTTAATATTAATATCTCATTTGGTTTGGTTGATACATGAATCTTAAGGTGTGACATATTTATTTTCACTTTTGATTTAAATCTAATTTTTGCATAAAATAGAGATGGCAGTTTTTCCTGGTCAGATTGGATGCTTATATCTGTGGAATGCAAAGGCTGTACTTTTTGTAACTCGAGCCTACCAAGATGGCTGGTATAAAATGCTTAGATGCATCTCTGCATGTCAGACTCCTTTGGAGTTTCAATTCAGATTATTTCTGTGCTGTATCATTTTAGGAGATGATAACTTAGTGTCTAAAGTATGACTATTATCTGCTATATAGCTTAGTGTTCTCAAACAAGTGAGTTTGTGTTCTCCCTTCCAGATAGTGTCATTATTCAATTCAGTGGTGACTGAATGGTTACTGTAGTTTTTGTGTAGGTTTGGCAGTTTTTGTCTGTTTCCATATGAACCAGGAGTGAATACTGTGAGATCTTGTATGGATGCTGAGAGACATAAATTTTGATTGGAAAGAAGGTTTAATCTATTGTCGTTAACATCACTCTCCTCATTTTATGCTGTGTGTTTGTTTTTGTCATGAGTCTTTTCAGCAGTGCTTTTCATTCACCAAAGGATAATGTAGTTAACTGTTTTCAGTTGTCCTGCATGATGATAAAATCTTCCATTCAGCTAAAAACTTAATGCAAATTACTGATCTGATAGTGGAAAATTATTGTTATAAATCAGAAGCAATCAAAACATAGCAAAAAAAGCTGTCATAAATGTAACTACAATGTGGTATCTTATTATAGAGGAGTCTCTCTTCTGAGCAGTTCAGGTGTTGCTCTGTAACCAGAATTGATGAAGATGCTGAAAGACAGCCACTAACCCATAGCAGTGCTGGGATGTGTGGTGAGTCTCCACTGGCTGCAGAGTGACGTGCAGGCTTACTGCATGCTACTTAGCAACTTAGAAATAAAGGCTATTTTTGTTTGTGTTCCCTGAATTCTAGAGTTACGTGAGCAGCTTTGACAAACTGGTGATACAGTCTGTGTGGTTGTTATCTTGCTTAGTAGGAAGGTCTGAGGGAAAGCACAAGTTACTGTGATATCAGTCAACCAGTCTTCTAGTGCTGTTAATGGATTGCCTGCAGAAATACTGTAAATGGGATTTTGAAGAGTTTTAACGCCTTTCCTTAGGATTCCATTTTTGCTTGTTTTACAGAGTCACGTGGTTTCCAAAAGTTCAAAGGGTGTTTGCCACCAAATTTTATGTTAATGCTCCAATACATTGACTTGTCATTATTCTTGTTATTATTCTGCAAGTACAAATGCTTAAATTGCTTCTGCCATTTTCTTCTTCCTCTATTTATATGTATACATTTGGATTATTTTGCAGGATTTACTTGGAGTAAAAGATCACTGACTTCTACAATGGAAAAATCATGGATGCTTTGGACCTTTGTTAAAAGATGGCTACTAGCTTTGGCTTCCTGGTCTTGGAGTCTCTGCCGTATTTGTCTTTTGCCCTTGATAGTGACCTTTCACTTGTACGGAGGCATTATACTCCTTATATTAATATTTGTATCAATAGCAGGTATATTATATAAATTCCAGGATGTTCTGCTTTACTTTCCTGAGCAGCCGTCTTCATCACGCCTTTATGTTCCTATGCCTACTGGTATACCACATGAAAACATCTTCATCAAAACCAAAGATGGAGTTCTTCTCAATCTTATTCTGCTGAGATACACAGGGGACAATGCAGCGTATTCTCCAACCATCATTTACTTTCACGGGAATGCAGGCAACATTGGCCACAGGTTGCCAAATGCTTTGTTAATGCTGGTAAACCTGAAAGTAAACTTAATTCTGGTCGATTACAGAGGGTATGGCAAAAGCGAAGGAGAAGCAAGTGAAGAAGGCTTGTACTTAGATTCTGAGGCTGTCTTAGACTATGTGATGACTCGGTCTGATCTTGATAAAACAAAAATTTTTCTTTTTGGCCGTTCCTTGGGGGGAGCAGTAGCTATTCACTTAGCTTCTGAAAATTCCCATAGGATTTCTGCCATCGTGGTGGAGAACACCTTTCTTAGCATCCCATACATGGCCAGCACTTTGTTCTCTTTCTTTCCAATGAGATACCTTCCGTTATGGTGCTACAAAAATAAATTTCTATCCTACAGAAAAATCTCTCAGTGCAGAATGCCTTCTCTCTTCATCTCTGGGTTGTCTGACCAGTTAATTCCACCTGTTATGATGAAACAACTTTATGAATTATCCCCGGCTCGGACTAAGAGATTGGCGATATTTCCTGATGGAACTCACAATGACACTTGGCAGTGCCAGGGTTATTTCACTGCACTTGAACAGTTCATCAAAGAAGTAATAAAGAGTCACTCCCCTGAAGAAATGGCGAAAACATCATCTAACGTAACAATAATATAATTGATATTCTTCTTTGGAGGTGGGTTGGGGCAAGTACCTGCACTGTACCTTGATTTGTGATAAGTGGTAAAAGAATGTCTGTTTTTAAATGTATGTCATGTCTGTACTTGCCTAAAGAGTGAAATTAAACTTGGAAAGGTCTGATATTTTATTAAGGTGTTGCAGATAACTTTTACATTTGCAGCATTGTAAATGAACCATTTTATGTCTTTCTCATACTTTTTTGGTATCTCTGTCCATATATTCCATTTGTTTGATATGTACAACAGATGCTATTAAAAAAAACTTGCTACAAAAGTAGTACAGAATGTATTTAGAACATCAGGAGGCTCTTTGGTATTCACTGCTGCATTTGTGAGCTTTTTGGACAGCCATGGTTAGCACAACAATTTGTTGCTTCTCTTAGAGTTTATTTAAAATGTGCCATGCATGAGATTAGTGTTTTATTTCTTGAAATTTTATATTATGCAAAGTGGGAGGTCTTTAATGTGCTAAATAATATAAAATATCATAAATGGTAGAGTATACTTGCAGGTATACTATCCTGGGTTATTACTGGGTTATTACTATGGTTATGCAGACTTACATATGTCAAACTGCAGCTGAAGATGAAAAGATACTTTCCTTATTTTCATTTACTATTTGTATTATAATAGTGCCCAGAAGGTTGTATGTGCCTAACATTGTGACTTGAGGATTTTACCCAGGCAATTTCTCTATAGAAAATAGAAATAACTTTTTCTGAAAGAAATCAGTGCAATCTAAGCTCCTTTCTGCCTCAAGCTCTCCTCACTAATGTACAGGCAAACTATTTCTTAGTACCAGCTTGCTTGTGCATTTGAGGTGGTATTTCCTAAGGCGAAATGGGTGGTCATACAAGGTAAAAGTAGGTTTTTGTGTTCAGACTTATACGCTGCTATAGTTAAATATTTGTTCCCTTTATTTATACTTCCTAAAGAAACGCATTCAAATAATTACCAGTGATCACATGAGACATAAATGTGTATAGTTGTTACAGTGACAGTAATTAAAATGAGCAGATACCCTATTGAGGGTAGGAAGACTGTAGGCAGTGTGTGACTGGAGCAACAAGCCAAAGCAACTGCACGAGGTTCAGCAAGAGGAAAGGCCGGGGTCACAGCATCCCCATGCAGCACTACAGGCTGAAGAGAGAGAGTGGCGTGAGAGCTGGGCAGCAGAAAAGAGACTTGGAGGGGCTAGTCAGCCCCTGGCTGCATGTAAGCCTGCACTGTGTCCAAGTGGTCAAGAAGGCCAATGGCATCTTGGCCTGTATTAAAAAGTGTGGCCAGCAGGACCAGGGCGATGACTGTACCCATGTACTTGGCACTGATGAGGCCACACCTCAAGTCCTGTCCTCAGTTCTGGGCTCCTCACTACAAGAACAACATTGACGTGCTGGAGTAAGTCCAGAGAAGGGCAACAAGGCTGGGAAGGGTCTGGAGCACAGGTCCTGTGAGGAGCAGCTGAGGGAGCTGGTTGTGTGTAGTCTGAAGAAAAGGTGGCTCAGGGGAGACCTTATTTCTCTAGAACCACTTGAAAGGAGGCTGTAGCAAAGTGGGGGTCAGCCTCTTCTGCCATGTTTCAAGTGCAAGGATGAGAGGAAATGGCTTTGCATCAAAGAAGGTTCAAATTAGAGATTATAAAACAAATTTCACTGAAAGTGGTTTGCCATTGGTCTAAGTTGCCCAGGGAGGTAGTGGAATCACTGGAATCGTTCATGAGTCATCTGGATGTGGCACTTGCGGATATGGTTTAGGCTGATGATTGTACTAGGTGACCTTGAAGGTCTCTTAAAACCTTGATGCTTCTGTGATCAAAGACATGCTGTTGGCTCAGTCTGTAATGGAGTGTGGGATCTATTTAGATCTCTTCTGCAGGTTTAATTGCTCATCTGCTACAGCTGAGTTTGCCTCTTCAAAATCTTTTTTTTTATGGAAAGAAAAAAATTGGAAAATCTTCCACACAATCTGTAACGTTGCCCCTTGGATTCAAATTTTTAAGTAGACTTTTCTGCCGTGTTGTTCTGATTCAGAAAAGCATCTCAGCACACACTTAAAATCTGTTTCCTGAGGGACATATTTTAAGTCATATTTTAAGCTTGTGCTTAAGGTCTCTGGTTGAATAAAACGGCTTTCCTGAACTGGTGCCTTAATGGTTATGCCTCCTTAAAAAAAAAAAAACAAAAAACAAAACATACATCTGTGGATCTATGGATGTAAAAATATAGATCATACTTTTCAATTTGAGTGAAACCAAAACTGTCTTTTCAGCCTTATAGTGGTAATTTTTTTTTCTTTTTTTCTCTTTCCTTTTCTGTCTTCTGGGGAGAGGGGTACTTGGGCAAGGTATATTGGAGAAGTTTGACTGGAGGCTGGGAGATGAGGCTGTGTTTGTATAGCAGAAATGAGTTGATAGATGTAGCATTGCCTTTCCCTGATGCATTCTACGGTGAGATATGAGCTGCTTGCATAGATTGTTTCATCTACTTCACATTGCTTTAGAATAGAGGTGCAGGGAGAGAAGGAAAATAGTGCTTTTCTAAAATTCAGTTGATAAAGCCAAAAGAGTTTTATTAGTTGTTGGGGATAGAATGAAGAGAAAGTAATTGTTTCAGAAGTTGTCACATCTTGACATTAAATACCATTGGGCAGGAAGGGGGGGGGCGGTATTCACAAAGCATCAATTTCTAAACTAACATGGCATTTAACCCCACTTCCCACTAATCAAAACAAAACTCTTAACCCCAGAATACCCTTGTATTATGTGGTACTTTTATCCAAATGAAGTATTCCTATTTGAGCACACAGTTAAGACAAAGCCAGGTGTGTGGTGTTAGATTATGGCAATCTGAAACTCTTCAAAGTGGGTTGTATCTAAACATTACCTTTTTGTTATCAAGCCATATATCTTTTCACTATATTGTCTGCATGACATAAATATGAAACTTTAATTTTGCAGGTATTGGGTGTGAGCTGACACAACTGTCATATATGCATCCTTTACACTTACGTAGTTTCTTCCACCTTCCACATATGCACAGTTTTGTTTCTCAATGGGTTAGCCACGTACACTTGTGAATGAATGCTATGCTATTTTTCATTGCATTGGTTGTGAAGTCCAGTGAAGGAAAATAGGAGAGAAGTTATGTTTTTATGCAAATATTCCACTGCTCTGCATATGGTTATTTAAGGGGAGGGAGGGAGGAAACTTGTTCTGATAAGCGAAGACTTGTTTTTATTTCATGGACACTGTGATAGAAACCACAGCTACCTGCTGCTAAAAACTGAACTGCAAGGAACATAGTAATAATAACTTTAAATTGCCAAATGGTGTGTTATGATACTGTTGCATTTATTTTATTTAATACCATTATATGTTTTCCTATAACAGTTATCCATTTATGTATAGATTTTTCCCAAATATTTGTCCTGTAGATGTAAATTTCTAGTTTGGGAAGGAGCTGAGTTCTTTTCACAGGTTTGTAAGAAAGCCTTAGTTTAAATATCTTCAGTAAAGGAATTTTCTGCTTCATAAGAGGAAATTTAAGTTAAAAAAAAAAAGTAAAAACAAAGTTCCCGGGCAGGGGTCAGTAGTTGAACAGCTGTAGCAGTAGAGTTCCTTCTAAGGAAGCATAAAATCTTGTGTGTGCACACATGTGTATGGTTTTAATTAGTGGAAATACTTGAGGCTTCCTACTAACCCAAGTTTACATTCCCAGAATTTGTTTCTGAACTGTGAGATGAAGAGAGATAAGCTGTGCTTTCTTCTGGAAAAACATAAACTGGTTTAGCTGCCCTCATGTCCATTTCTCAGGTAAAATTAGAAATAGAGCACAAATGCATTTGGTAGGCTACGGACAATCTGTCAGCTGAAGGGCAGAAGGATTAACTATTTATACAAAATATGCATATCAGCATCTCTAAGCTAATAATTGGGTCATGGTGGATGTTCACAGTGAAGAATGCAAGGCAGAATTGAGAGTCCAAGGTATGGTCTTTTCTGTTAGCAAAAAGATGCAAATGTACCTCCATTTGTATTTCATAAATTCTTAAAAAATAAATTTTTTTTGTTGATGACAGGTGAATTTGCTAGGGGCACTTCTGCCAAATATAAAATTGGTGCCTCTTGCATGTAGTGGGATCAGCCTGATGTATCTCATTAGGTATAATTTGCAATGCCATCCTGCTTGTATAATTTAGACTAGAACCCCACAGAAGTGTAAATAGAGATAGATAGCATATTAAAGTTCTAAATAACACTTATGTTTTGAATTCAGAAACAGTCACTGATTATGAGATGCAAGCTTTTTATTTTATTTTTCTTTAATATATAGTTAAGGCAAAACTGTCTTATAAAGTATTCTTAGTTTTTGTAGACAAAGCATAAATGTATTGTATATGTGCTAATTGTGGCAAAGTTTTACATTATCATTCTAGTTGGTTTTTAATAAAGTTAATTTTACAAAAAAACACTTTTCTATTTTTATGTACTGACATATGCAATAAATTGATACATTAAAAGTGCTGTTAATGTCTTGTCCTAGTTTGTGGCCTGTCTTCAGTGTGTGTGAAGAGGTCGTTTTGTTCGCATGGTAACAGATCTACCCCAAGGTGTCATTTTGAGTCACTTACTAAAGCCAGAGCACATGGACTAGAC
Source organism: Toxostoma redivivum (assembly GCA_013397375.1). Classification (NCBI taxonomy): domain Eukaryota; kingdom Metazoa; phylum Chordata; class Aves; order Passeriformes; family Mimidae; genus Toxostoma; species Toxostoma redivivum. Next base: position 103,632 of record VXBI01011458.1, read on the forward strand.
ATCTGCATTGTTAGATGTGGCATTTGTGGAAAGCTATTACAACAGGGGAAAAAGCATATTACAAATATGTTTCAAAGCTTTGTCATGTAGCCTCCCTTTCAGGGAAGTTAGTAAGTAAATCTGGTATGTGGTAGCTCTCCATCACTTTCTAACACATTTTGCATTTCAAATTTTCTCTGTTGTCTGGGCGTCTGAGAGATGGTCTAAACATTATGTCCATTAGGAAATATTTTGAAGTGTTCCTGACTAGTTTTACCACTTATGCTGGCAATATTTTAAATCTGAATTTTGAATCCTATAATGCCACTCAGATTTATAGTTAATTCATACAGTTGGAGTGGGATACTCAATCTGAAGCAATTTCTACTTTCTTATAGAGAAATATTTTCTAAGCTTATATCACCTCTGCTCCCATTTGGTATGGTTAATATGAAATACCCAGAAAATAAGGGCTTATGCTGTCTTTTCTAAAGCTGCAAAATATGTGTCCTCTCCTGAATTACTGCAAGGCTTATAGCTCATTTTTAACCCAGTACGTAGGAAACAGGGCTGTGGGTGTGGGGTGTAGGTGTGGTACATTTGGATACACTGTTCAAGATACCTATTAATTTGGAATGAAAAAATAAAAAACTTCTAATTTTTGTAAGGAAATGACAGTACAGGAACAACTCCAGATTTGGGTACTTCATGGCAATATTGCCCTGAATGAGAAGCAGGCTTCTGTCTTGTGAACTATGTCGCTAAAACTAACTTGCACAGTGCTGTTCTGGAGAACACAAGTCTTGCATTTGCTTTTTCTTACTTGAAAATTGATAAGCAGCCAGGCTACAAAGTGCAACACAAACTGTGTCTTGGAATGTCTCATGATGTTATATTAATTTGCTTAGTAGGTGTGTATAGACCTTCATATCAGGAAAAACACCGTATTTGATTTTTTCTCTGAATTTGCAAGTGCTGATTAAATCATAGTAAACATTCATGAGGGCTTATGAACATCTAAACTAAAGAACATCTAAACTAAAATTGGAGCAGCCCTGCCAAGAAGGATTTGGGTGTGCTGGTGGGTGAGAGGCTGGACATGACCCAGCAAAGTGCACTGCCAGCCCAGAGAGCCAAACGTGTCCTGGGCTGCATCCAGAGCAGCATGGACAGCAGGGGAGGGAGGGGATTCTGCCCCTCTGCTCTGCTCTGTGAGACCTCACCTGCAGTGCTGCATCAGGTCTGGGGTCCCAGCACAGGAAGGGCATTGAGCTGTTGGAATCTAGAGGAGTGCCACCATCTGATTAGAGGGATGGAGAACCTCTTCTATGTAAAAAAGCTAAGAGAATTGGGCTTGTCCAGCCTGGAAAAGAAATGGTTTTGGGTGACCTAATTGCAGCTTTACAGTACCTGAGGGAGGCTACAAGATAGATGGAGAGGCTTTTTACAAGATCATGTAGTGACAGGACAGGAGGGAAAGGCTTAAAATTGGAAGAAAGTAGGTATATATTAGATATTTGGAGGGAGTTCTTTGCTGTGAAGGTGGTCGGGCACTGTAACAGGTTGCCCAGGGAAGTTGTGGATGCCCCATCCCTGAAAGTGTTCAAGGCCAGGCTGGATGAAGGTCTCAGCAACTTGATCTAGTGGAGGATGTCCCTGGCCATGACAGGGGTGTTGGAACAAGATGATCTTTAAGGTCGCTTTCAACCTAGGCCATTCTATGACCCTGTGAAACCAAACCAAGACCAAAGGCTTGCTGTCTGTTAAAAAGACCAAGTATAGACAGATAAGGTTTTGAGAAAATGCTGAACTATTGGCTTAGCAAAAATTATTTGCTCCAAAGGCATTGAACATGCATGAGCTTTACATCTCTTTTTGGGCCCTATTCAGGGTCTTCATTTTAGATTTTGTAGCAAGTTCTGTCTCTGTAAGTAGATAAGGAAGATACACTGATTATTTTCTGGATTTGTTTTGAAACATTGATGTGATTAATTTGTTATGCTTCAGCTTGTATGGGGGCAGAATAACTCTTGTATTTCTTGGAAAACAGCAATTTTTCTTTCTCTGAAAGGCAATGCAGCTTAAGAGCAGACTTGGTTTTACTGTATTAAAGAACCTGGTTTCACTTCCAACTTGAGATACATATCGAATAATCTGAAGCAATGAGCTGAATAATGCAAAGCTGCAAGGTACCTGACAGAAACCTAAATATGTTCATATACCAAGTTCAGAGAGATGTTGCCGCTAGCTTGACAAGTCACTAAGAAACAGATTGTGCTGCTTGAGGACAGAAAGGAAGGAAGTTTTACAGCTGGTTTCAATTCCACTGAACTTTTGGTGTGGGCTAATTATTTACAAAAATTCAAAGGGAAAGGTCAGGCAGAGAACCCTTTCCTGTCTGTCTTCTAGAACTCAGGGATAGTGTAGCAAATAGAGCTACGAGGAAATAACATTATGATTTGAAAATTCTGGAGTCCTTGTCCTGTGCTCTGTACTGAAGGTCTCCAGATTGTAGCAGCAGCAGAGCAGCCACTCCCACATGAAGGGCCATGTCTCCGTGTTTATCTTGTTACCATACAAAAGCATTTTTAGCCCATCTGTACAAAATCTATTAAGCTACATAGTGTCAAAGAGGTGGAGAAATGCAGCTCTCCGTGTTGCTGCATAGCAAAGCCAGTGAGACTGTAAGAGAAGTGGGCTTCAGCTGGATGACAGAGCTCCTTTTTCCCTGGGCAGTAAGAAGCAATTGCTGTAACGTCATGGGAAGGGCAAGGGGGAGGGGAGGGAAGGGGGGAAGGCTGGCATTAAGTTGCTGTGGTATATTTATATTTTTATATTTCATATGTTTTTAAAATTATTTTCTAGCTGGTTCTGCTGCATACTTAGAAAGACACCTATGATAATTTCTTTTCTGTGTCAGCTCCTTTTCTCTTTGAAAGCGCTGTAATAACCATGTAAAAAGTGACAATGGCTGCAAGTCAGATGTAGGTTTACTTTGTGTAGTATGCATTTGGACCTAAATTGTCTAGATATCTAGAGAAATAAAATATTGCAAGGAATAAAACAAGGATGGCATGCCTAACACGTGCAGAGACATTTCTGTTATCCTTGGCAATTTTGAAATGTTGAGGAAAAGAGAAGAAATTACCCTTGTCACTTCAGAAAAAATCTCATGGAGTTTTTTGTTTTCCTTCTAACAAGGTAATTTATCAAATAAGGCTTTAACTAACACATCCTTTATGTGCAAGGTATTCAACAGCTTCCTAGAAGTTAAAATAGTAATATGTAAGATCTACAGCCATTGGAGTGGAGTATCCAGAAATACAGTACTTTTTGGATCTATTTGTGAGGCAGAACTTGCCTGGATTTGCTACTGTGTAAGCTGTAGTTAATGACTGAAAGAGCTAATGAAGTGTTCTTGAAGGGAATGTGTACTGTTTCAGAGGGAAATCTGTGGATACTCTTAATACAGATAGATCTCCTTATTCACAGAAAACTATTATACTGGATTTATTCTGATCTCCAAAATAGTCCTCCTATTTTGTCCACCTTCAGAAAGAGTTTGAAATTAAATGGAAAATTTTAGAATGGAACCTTTGCCTTTTCTGTTCTCCTCTCTCTGTTCTGCACTGCCTTGTGTGGTAAGGGGAGATTTCTTGTAATAACCACAGGGATCATTCTGTGGCTGTTTCAGAAGTATGTGAAGCTGGAACCTTGCCACTCCAGGCATACTTTTAGTGTGGCCTTCGACACGCTTGCCTGGATCTCTGGGTTGCAGCATCTGCACAACCTCCTTTTTGAAAACAGAGCACTTGTTTTTAAGTAAACTTTCATGTTTCTTCAGTAAATTGGGTTTTTACCCAAGCCTTCACAGTCATATCAATTGCTTCTCTTTTGTGCATTGAACTTCATTATGGGTTTTTCCTCCCCCCCAAAGAAGATGCTTTTGTGGTTAAAGCACATAACTGGATTTCAGGAAATCAATTATTCATTTTCTGGTTAAACCACTAATTTCCTGTATGATTAGCTACTATCTCTGCCTTGGTTCCCCACAGATGTAATGTTGATCTTTTATAAGTTTTCAGATTAGCAGGACCCATCTTGATCATTTAATCTGATACACTGCATAATGGAAATGAAAAAATTAATTACCTGCATAAAATTACAGGGCTTGTTTCTGCTGTAACATCTTGGAAGTTTTAACCAGCCTTAATTTTGTTCAGGAACCCATTTTCCAGTCTTGTAGTGAAACATTCTCACCTTTAAGAGTCTTCAGTGGTAATGTGTTGGGGTTTAGTTTTCATTTTTTTATTATTTTGAATTTTACCTAAATGCTTGCTCTTTTTCCAGGAAGTAAAGAACTTGGTTAAGTAGAATTCTTTTAGACAAGTAATTTCTTAATAGTTTTCCTTGGCTAAATTAAAGAGGTTTTTTAGTCCATTAATCTGAGTTTTCAACATAGCTCATCCTTTGGGTTAAGGAGACACTATGGTGTATGCACAGATCATGTACTGTGCATGCAAATTAAGACCATGTTTTCAGAACACCTTTATTATAAGGGTTAACTTTTATTTGCTCGTGGAGTTAGATGGCCAGGACTAGTTTCTGCAATTTAATGCAATGACATTTTCTTTTGTGGAAATAGTTTGGAAAATGCTGCTTTGAACTGCTCTTGAGGTGGCCCCTAAGGTTTTCTGACTGCATGTGTGTCTTGAGTCCAAAATTGTTGATGTGGTACAAAAGTTTGCAAAATGATTTTCAGGGAAGCTGTCCAGTAGAAGCAGGCTGCTAACCAAAACCTGAATAGCATTTCTGAGATTAGTTCCTCAGGTCTCCTACATTCATTCTGGATTTTTGACCTTTTTCACAGCTCAGTTTTGTCAGTCTTAGCTATATGCAAATAGGTTTGTCAATATAAAAGCAGATGCTATTTCCCCACAGCATATATATCCAATTACTATACCTCTTATTTCAACAAGAATATTCCTCTGAGAGCTTGTGTTCAGCTGAAATCATCACCTTTCCATATCTGCTGATGGGAGGTTGACTGAGCACTCCTTAGTCTTCTTTAGTCACACTTTAGTTTAAAACACAGCAGAAAAAGTATGTGCTAGTCTTAATGACCTAGCTTTAAGCAGGATAAGGACTGCTTTGCAGCTCTGCCAACGAGAGGAATCATAAGGAGAGTATGTTATGACAAGACAGCGGCAAGCATTGAGGCACTGACTCCAGGTTCTAGGCTCTGCAGCTAGCATGGGGTTTTTGTTTGGTTTGGGGGCCTTTTGGGGTTTGGTGACTTTTTGGGATTTTTTTGGAAGTAATTTTTGTGATCTGCTTTGATGTAATTAGCAATCTGCAATTAACTAAAGTTCCGTTTGATTATATTAGAAGTTGTTCATCTAAGTATATTTCTAGGTAATTCATACTGGTTTTTATGATTGATCTCTTATTGTCAATAGTTATTGTTCCTCTGTTTTTGTCATTACAGAAGTTGTCTGAAGTTACATTTTCTTTCAAACTACATAACTGCTTATAAATCTACAGAACACAAGGTTGCCAACAGAGAGATCCCTTTGATCTTACCTACAAATGCCTATTGAATTTAACAATTTCCCACATGTGGGCTGTTGTGAATTTCCTCATCTCCCCTTTGAAATTCTCATTGATCAGAATTATAAGAAAGATGGAGCCAGATGTCTTACAGAAGTCCTCTATGTCACCACGATTACTTTGCCAGCCCAAATAATGACCCCATTTAAAGAGGCTGTGGAGGCTGGGAACAGCCTATTTTCTCTAGAAGTGGCTAGAGCACTGCTATTTATATACCAGTCTGTTATTCTCTGATACATTAATGACTGCAGAGACCTCACTGGCCAATAGTTTCTTGGTATTCCTGGATAGCTAGTTATAATTTTCATTCTCTCACTCGGTTTCATTTTCTAAAATAGCACTTCTTTTCCAACTGTCACATTATTTTTTATCTTTGGAACAGTCTGTACTAAGCTGGTAATGTTCTGATGTCTAGGGATACTTGAAGGCATGCCTGCTTAGTTCCAATAATTGCTTATTCTGTTAAAAAAACCCTACATTAGTTCATATTAAATTTACTTCAAAATACAGCCCCATTTACACCTTAACTTAGCCTTTAAAATAGGAACAGTAATAGTATGGTATTCTATTTTTTCCACCCCACTCCAATTTCTATATAATTTCTCACAGTATGTATGTGGCTTCTAGGCACAAGATACAGGGCATACTTTTTTCCTTTGCATTTTGGAACAGATTTACTTGTCTGTGCAGGATGTGTGTGGTTGCTAGAGATGGAAACATAAAGAAAAGAGTGCCTGGCATCACAACGGAAGATGATAAAGCTTATAATCACACTAAATCTCTTGTAGCCTTAAGAAACAGAAGAGGGAGAGGCTACGGAAGTTGTTACTCTATTGTTGTTCCTCTTTCCTTCTCGTTCCAACAGAATTAACTTGATCTGAGCTACTCTGGTAGGTGTTGTCATCAGGATTTCTTGCACAGTGTTTGGACTGACCTGTAAAAGTTTTCTCTTTTGCAAAGATAAAGTTTACTTACATGGTAAGAGGGATTGACTCCTTTCATTTTAGCCATAATTGTGATACTGTTTATCATTTTTCTCTGTCCCAGACCACTGGAACTTTTAACAAAGGGGTAAAAGTTGAATTTTGTATGAGAAGATAGAAAAAAAAATCACATAAACATATGTGGGATATCTAGGTAGCCTTGCTGTTGCAGAGAAGAAAGGAATTCCTAATATAGAGTTTTAAGATGAAAAGACTTACAAAATCTTAAAAGCTTAATTTAAACTCAGGATTCACCTGAGTGTTGTCATTATGCATGTTTAAAGTTTTGGGTTGTGTTTAATTTTAAATTTTCTAAATAAATATTTGTCTTTTCACCCTGTTCTTATTTCCCTCTCTCTTATTCTTTACCATCCCCTAGTTTTCACCTCTTCTAGTTCCACTCTGCCAAATTTCCTCTCCCTGCTTCTTCATGTTCCCTTTTGCATTAATGCAGGTTCTTGAATGCTTTAGAGAGACTGTATTTATTAGCAAAGTTTAATAAAATGTCATCCCTTTTCAAGTTAGTTTGATGAACTGAACTGCAGAATTTGCATCTTCATACAACTGAGAAACCTGTAATTTGTGACTCATGCCTGGTAATGTTTTTCAGTATTGTTTCTACGAAAGGACAAAAAATTATTTTGAATAATTTGTCTCCTGTGTAGGCATATTGGCACATTAGATATGAATATTAACATGTTAATGTAGATGATATAATGTATATACAGAGTACATCTATATGCCTTCACATGCACAGAGGCACATGTCTGTCATACATGTATGTCTTTCAAGTAGCACAGGATGAAATTCTGCCAGGAAGCTTTATATGGTTTCTGCACTTCTAGATAAGGTTCACAATTACCGGTGGTACTGGCTGTGCCTAAATTTAAAGATTATGGGAAATGCTATAACAAGCTGCCACATAAATAACTAGTGGAAAGTGAAAGGAGGAAGGTAGCTTGTGAGAAAGTATTAATTTCCAAAATGCTGTACAGAGAGGTGAAAACAAAGGGAAGAAAGCATCTTAGATGTTCACTCTGTACATTAAGTTTAATGGTGCTATCAACAGCTTCATATGACAGGAAATGATCTGGGCGTTTTGTTCACTTATTCTGGATGCCCTTAGTTTCAGAGAGCAACTGGTAACATGGATTGCACCTCGGAAGGGGACAGCTGAACTCTCCCTCTGGCTTTAGTAAGGAAAGAGCAGCGATGAAATCCGTGGACTGTGTGCACGTCATCCAACAGAAGGATACCGCCTCCTCTCCCTCTGCCCCCCCTGGTGCTGTTTCAGGCGCCACGGGACTTTTTTCTGTCACATTCCTGTGGCTTGCAATGCTCCTGTCCTCTTGTCTTGCAGCAGTGTCTCTTTACCATGTTATCATCCTGAAAACAGAACTAGAAGCTCTGCGCAGCGAGCTGATCTACAGCATCCAGGCAAGGTCTCCGCTAGACCAGCCACTCGTGTCCCACAATGAAAATAAAGCAGGTACCCCTGTTTCTCCCTTCCTGCAAGTGTCTGCAGCTGGCTCCACGCAGGTAAGCTGGAGGGATGGGTTCTGACTTGCAGGGCATGGACAAATGGGGGGCTGCCCTCACTGACTGTTGCTTCTCCTCATTAGGAGAGCAGGCTTGCTGGTACTGGCTCAGCTGAGAGCTTCCAAAAGGAAATCTGGAACGGGAGTAGAAACAGGGCCAGGCGGTCTGTTGCCAACACAGAAGAAAAAGGTAAATACCAGCTGATGCAGTGGGTTGGGATGCCACAGTTGGATACTGTCTAGAGAAAAGCAGGAGTGTTTGATTCATATTTCCTTTCTCCTATCAGTTGATCTGTGCTCCTGGAGCCAGTTCTGGTTTTCAAAATTATTGGTGGATGAATGATGTTAACCATAGGCATATTCTCTTAAAGGACAGAATATTGAAGCACAGAATGTTTTGTGTTTGAAGGGACCTTTAAAGACCCTGTAGACCAACCATCCTTCCTTGAGTAGAGACATACTGTTTAAAGTATCAGATATTTATACTATCTGCAGGTTAAATTTTGAATGCTAGGTCCCAAATCTGCATAATGTGTTAGAGTTGAGAAAAGCAACTTCATTCAGATTTTTAACTGTTCAGTTCTCTCTGATCAAAGTAGGGAGGGAAATCTATTAATAAAAATGCCAATTCATTTTTCTGGGAAACATGCTCACCCTAAAAAAGAGAGAAGTAATGAGAACTTTAGGGAAATAAGAGCTTTTAAGAAGAACGGCTGACTTGTACCTGACAAAAGAGGCAGACTACAAGGAATTCAGAAGTTTAACATCATTTCTACATTAAAATAGCCTGTCAATAAATAGTAAAATTAATAAAGGAATGACTATCCAATAAGATTTTTTTTTTATCATGGTTCTCCTTTTTAAAAGGTTCTGCAAAGAGCACTGAAGACTGCTCCATAAAAGACCTCTGATGTGTATTATTAAGTTGACAAAATAATGGCATATATGTTTTCTTTGAAGATAAAATGCCTATATTTCTTTCTTTTTTCAAACACAATGAGCCCTTGTAAGATGAAATGCAAAATTTTATTATACCAGTTGGTACACATACTCTAATTACACTGAGTACCTAAAAAATTCCTGAGTTGCTAAATCAATTCACTCTTCTCATGTATACTTATATATTATTTTAACTGATATCTGAAACTATTTAGAGAATTTGAAATGGAATAAGTTATAGGTAAAGACTAAATGAAGCTTTGCCTAAAAGGTGTTTCTAGTGAACGACTAACATGAAATGTATTTCACTTGAGCTTCAGTAAGCTAAATGAAATTAAAGTTCTAGAGTATAATCACTCTACTTACTTCCAATATTAAAAAAAAAAAACAAACTGAACATTAATTTAAGACATCACTTAAAATCCACAGGTATATATGAGATTTATTCTATTTCATTAGTAGTCTTTGATTCAAGATCTTGGCTAAGAAAGATTTCGCAAACCGGACTGAGGTCACGATTGCTTAAATTGTATTTCTTGTAGCCTGTTTCCTATCACAGGAACCACAAAGCTCCCCTGCCCTCCCCACCCAAGGAACTCTCAAATAAAAACAAGTGATCTGAAGTACAAATATACATATAAATATACATAAAAAATAAGGAGATGTCGTTTTGCAAGCAAATGTTAGAGCATAAATACTCTGCAAATGATCCAGTTTCTTTCACAATAGCTTTTATATTTAGTCTTATTGCTATTTGAGGTGAGCAGGGTTTGGGGCTCCTCAGCTGTTCTGAGTAGGCTTTAGATTCTTCTCGTCATGTAGCCACCTCTGATTATACCTGTTGACCTCTAACATGTAAAATTTCAATTGAGCAACTTATTTCTGTGAACTTTTTTTAAGGTACACTGGCTTTAAAGTTGTTTAGGATGGATGACAGAAAGCGCAGAATATGAACATTCATTTTAAAGGGAAAAGCTACATAAATTGACCTATTACAAAAATGTTTTCTGACATGAACCTCATATTTTTGTATATAAAAAAGAAAAAAAATGCAAATCTTGCATTTATATCAAAAGTTGTTTGTTAGAATTAGCTTTCTGCCTTCTCTAATTGCAAAAAATATAGTTTTTCAGAGTTCAGTAACATATTATGTTTTCTCAGATCAGATTTCACTGATGACCATGAACCTACTAGTCAATGTTAATTTTGTTTTAGCAGATTGAGTTAAATAGAAGAACATGGTGTTGTTCATGGTGCTGAATCCAGTCTACTACTTGGTCATGTATACACAATTACAGGCCCTGCATTTTGATCTTTTGACATTCATATCTGGGTACCAGAATCCCATCAGTCTCCAAATTGTCCTGCAGATGTGTGACACTCATTCTGTTATAAAGGCAAATACATCAGGGTATTGAGTGAGGTGCCTGTTCTAGTTCTCTACTTCTGTTTGCTTCAGCAAGGTCTCAAAGTAGAGTCTGATTTCATAGTTGTTGACCCATAATTTTACTTTTATATGGATCAATTCCTTAGAAAGTTAATATCTGAAAACATCACTGATATCTAATTGCTTCTCTTGTGCTTCAACAGAGAGCAGAAGAAAAATATATAACTAATATTTTGTTTATAAATAAAGTTATTGTTCAGTTCAGGGTGTTTTAGAGTTAAATCATTAAATTCCAGGAATGGATGACCCATCTTTTTTTTTTTTTTTAGACCCAGCACTTGCTTACAAGTGGCCACAAATTAGCATTTTATTTAAAAGGACAATTGAACAGAAGTGGATTTTACACAATGTTTCTTTTTTTATGTATCTATGTTAATTTATAAAACTATTAGTCATCAGTAGTTGCATGGTTTTTGTGTCTTGTGAAAATTTCCAGCTTGGGTAGGTTGAAGAGAAGTTTTTCAAGCATCAATTCCAAATAAAGCTGCACAGTTAGCAGTCAGAACCAGAGTTCTTGATGCAGTGAGTAGGAGGTAATGGGTGATTTTGAAATGTACCCTTCTGGCAAATGTCATATCAGGACACATTACAACAGATGTACTTTTTCTTTTTATCTTTCTCTTTACAAATTTCATCTGTGGAAGAAAATTGGTGCACAACAAAAGACCTCTCCTGAATTTTATATTCTATTCATTCTTATTGATTGTGTTGCCTGTGTGCTTCTCCTTAAGCAGCTTGTGCACTTGAGTTTAGCAACAAGATTTAGGTCCCATTGCCTAAGGCAAAGTACGAACATCTGGTTTCATTTTAACACTCCCTCTGTGCCTCATTCTGATCATTATCGTAAGATTCTGATTCCCATGACCTAGAGAGGTGAAAATCAGGTCTTCTGTAAATGCAAATGCAGGTGACCTGCTAGGATCCGACTAGAGCCCCCATGGACTACATTTACTTTGGTGTATTGAGGTTGCCCAACCCCTTGCAAGTATGAAAAAGCTGAGGAGCTATTCCATGTCATTCCACAAATCAATGAGGCAGGGTAACCTGGCATGTGACTCGGCAATTGGTTTTTTTATTAGCAGTTCTTAGGTTCTACTCCAATATCAGTTGTGTCCATGGGAAGTAACTATTGCCTTGCAAGCATTGTGTGAGAATTTTGCCATTGCTCTTGATAAAATTGCTGTACTGGAAAATTGGTACATTTGTTGGTTGGAAGTGTTTTGACTCTGTATGTTGTTGCTTTAGATAGCCTTGATAGAGAGATAGCAAGAGGTTTTACAAGGGTCCTTGACTTTAGTGATCTTTGAATTGAGACATAACCTTTTCTTACTAGCTTAAACAAATACCACATCTAAAATTCCCATACCAAATATTTTCAATACTTCATATTTTATTGTTTCAAGAGGTCAAATATAAAATAAAAATAAAACTCAAATTAAAAAAGCAAAAGAAAGGCCTACTTCTTAAAAATATCCTTATTTGCTTCTTCTGACAACAGTCTAACTCAAAAGGAAATAGACCCTTCTATGCAAAAGGATAGAAAATTACTTGATGCAATTCCTGAATTTTACATGAAGAATTTCAAGAATGAATGAGTGAATAAATCAGTACTGTGTGTTATACAAAACACTACAGTCAAAAATACACCAAATAGGCTCTAAGTTTTAAAACCAACATTCTGATTTATACTGTATAATAGAAGTCTTAATTCCTAGTAAGCAATTCCCTTGCTTTTCTAAATGTAACATGTTATTGGCAATTCCATGAAGGTCAAAATAATGCTACTAATTCTTTGAAGATGTTTGTTAAATCTTAGTCATACGTGCAACCATGATCAAGGCATTTCAACTGCAGGAACTGCAGGAATATGATTGAATCCATAATTAATACCATATAAAGACATCTCTTTTAAAAACCATCAAATTAACCAGTTTTCCTGGTTTCTGCTGTGGTAGAGTTCATGAAAACTAGTTTATAAAAATGCACAAGCAAAAACTAGAATAAGTTCTCTTGTGATGAGAAGTCTAGAAGTTAAGGGAAGAAGAACTGCAAATGGTTCAAGAAAATGCTTGTTATTTATAAATAATATTGTCTGGTGTTTAAATGTGTTTTGGGAAACCTACAGAGAACAGATCTAAACAAAAAAAGGAACCTAAATAATCAGGCTTGGGTGGTTTTGGTTTTTCTTTGTTTTTTTTTTTTTTCAAGGTTAGGGTTTTCCCTAGGTTTTATTTCAGCAAAAATTGGCACAGATGTCTCAGGTCTCAGATATCAAAACTTTAAATTTTATACACAAATATTAAACTTGAAATTTTGTTTGGATGGATCATTAAGTGAAATTGCAAAATACTAAAATTATTATGCAATTTAAATAATAATAAAATTTTCATATGAAGGAAAATTTAATTTTACCAACATAAGGTCTTAAGTCATGGAGATATGCAGAAATCTGGATTACTGTCCTTCAGTAATAGCAGGTTTTTTTAAAATTTTGACTACATTGCTCAATCAATACAGAACACATTATTTCATGTGCTGGCTGTGGATTATAAAGGCATCTGGGCTGACTAACGTCTTCAGAATTGGGTCTTCTGTTCATAGAGTAAGACAGACTCTGAAATGAATTTCTTCCAACCCACAGCCTGCTGAGCAATTAAAATCAGTGGAAAAAAAAGAATTTTCATCAAAGCAAAACCATTATATAAAGTCACAAGAGGATGGGGCACACTTCGTCATTCTAGATGCACTTTTATACATATAGATCTCACGGTGACACTCAGTCTAGATATTTTTACACATTTTAAAGATGTATTTTAATAATCCTGTATTTTTCTTTCATTATTAATCAAAAATCCTTTAGACTACGAAGATGTTGCTCAGGTTTGATTTACACTGGGCTGAAAGACATTCAATAGCAACTATTTAATGTGTATTTTGTAATATATGTATTCTTCATATTGTACTTAAGGTAAGATTAGGGTACTTGGAACAGAATTGCTAGCATTTCTTAACAACATTTACTTTTTACTGAAAATTCATGTTAGTTTACCCAGAAAATGTACTTTGTATGTCCATATTTTCTCCTGAATAGTAGCAGTGTTTACTTGGAATTTGTTTCAATGAATTACTTAATTTCAGGCATGTAAGTAGTTCCACAGAAGTCAAAGTACTTGCATATACTGTAAATAGTTATGTGTCAACTTTGGCTTCTGAACATATTTTTGAAGCACATTGTTGTTCAATACTTCAAGCACTTTTTTAAATATTGTCTTTTGTAACTTTAAGGCAAAATGGCCACTGTGCTAGTTTCTATTGTCATGAAGACGCTATTGCATGCGTTTTCTCCAAAACCAAGCTTACTGTATTCTGTGGAGGCTTGTTCCTATCTGCCTATATTAAAGTGCAGATCTGATGTCTGTAGAATAAAGTAGAGTGGTATTTTATTTTTAAAAGATGGAGATGATCTCAAACTGTAGTGATCTTGCAGATTTTAATTACTGTGAGCAGTTCTCAGCAATGCTGACTAGAATTTCATGCTGCAACCAGCTGAAGCAGAAATCCAGACTTGCAAACTGAGAACTAGGATAGTTTGAAGAATGCCCACCAAGTTTGCAGAGCGAGTTTAATAGGAGTTGCTAAAGTTGCCATAATTTTCACTGCTTGTAGACACTACTCACTGTGCCCAGCTGGATAGCAGCTGGTTAGTGGGAATCATCAAAAATCCTCTTGTTTGATTAGTGAAAAATCTGGTGGTCACACTAATGAGTTCTTTTAAAGCAGGAATTAAAATTTTGCTTTAGCTGAGTGAAATACTAAGGAATCAGCAAATTCCATTCACGAGGAAGGAATTTTGTTCCAAAGAATTAATACCTTGTGAAATTAATTGCTTGATGTGTTGTATGGTGTGTATCCATAAAATGCCATTTTACTTTTATTTAGGAGTTTATTTTCCAGAAGACTCTTTTGCTCACAAGTGTGATAGAAAAATGTATGAAGTATAATACCTTTTTAAATTTTGTGTTGGATTGAGTTTTTTTATTTCTTACCAGAAAGTAGATAATTCAAATGCCTTTAAATTCTTGGTTTGAAAAATCTATGTGATAGGACACAAGTACACAAGGACTCAAGGACAGGAGTTTGGATGATAGCATTCCTGTTACCATAAATAGGGATTGCAGGTTGTATGATCATTCTGGCATTGGACCATTCCCAGATGTGCTTTCAAATCCTTGTGTGCTGCCAGTTGGCAGTGCTGAGTGCTGGTGAGCATCCAACCCTCTTCTGCTGTTTTCAAGAAGGACCTGTTAAAAAGGAGACTTAGAAACAGGAAGAGACTGCTTTCCACCCAAATCCTCTTGCTACCTGCTGTGCAGCAAGAGGTTTGTGCTACTGGACACTTGGTTGCTCATGTGGATACCAGTGACAGATGCAGAAACAGGATCCCACATATCCATGGCTTCCCCATTATGGCCAAATCTGTGTGGCCAAATCTGATCCACATCATTCTTGTTTGAAAAGTGGTAAACAAAACAGAGCAATCCATGGCAGAATTTTCTTCTCTTGATTCTTAATAAATTCATTTGGTCTCTGTCATGTACAGTAAACATCACTACTCAGTTTTCCATCTTTCAAAGTGGCAGGAGAACCAGATGTTTTGATTAAAATCTGTTCCAAGCAAATGCAGCTATTCTTTTTTCCTTTTATCCTGTTGTCTGACACTTATGCTAAGCAGGTTTTTTTACAAGATCTTTGTTTCACTTGCAAATCTATATTTTAACATTCTGCAGTATTTTTCTCTGAACAAATACCAAATTTCTCATTAGTGTCACCAATCTCTACAGTTCTGAGCAATGTATTTTGACAGATACCAAGCTATTTGTTATATGTGCATTAATTTGCTGGGAGTCATCTATTTTCCCTCTTGGTCTCAGTATAGGTTAATCGAGTGTAGGTATCTGAAAACATATTGAAAGTGCATATATATGGACTTTGAGAATTTATTATCAAAGTATATATGACTAATATTTTACAGCAACTATAAATGGAAAGCAATTTCTCTAAATAATACGGCAAACATAGTTAGAAAATCTAGAAATCATAGCTGACATGGTTGGGGCTTTTTTCAAGCTTTTATTTAGAAAATTAACAAGGCTAATTGATCTGATGATTTTTAGCTCATTTGACTTACTGCTACATAATTATATTAGTACCAGATATTGAAACAAGCAAGTGTTACTTGTGCTGCTATCTGAGGCCTCCCACTTAGCTGCATGATCTCTGAAAGTCATCTAGTATCTGTTCTGACAGAAATTTTCATTTTGCACACTTGAGTAAGATCTGTGTTAAAATCAGATAAATATGTGGTGAGACTAAGAGAGTTCTTTCACATACTTTTTTTTTCTTAAAGAAGTTTCATAAGTGTATTCAATTACTAATTTATGTTTCTTTGATTTCAAAATGCTTTCACTGTGCAGTGCTGCAGGCCTGCTTGCAACTGATTGCTGACAGCAAAAGTGATATCCAACAGAAAGGTAAGAGTATGTGCCATGATTTATAGTTAATTATTCTATGGGATAACTGTTTCAAAAATTTTTACCTAACTTTAAAGCAGTAACTGATAAGAGACAAAAACAACAACAACAACAATTTAAAAATAAATAAATAAACAAACAAAGAGGTCCTTGCATCTGGAAGGTCCCTGTATCTGGATGGCTCTGGCAAATATCATCTTTTCAGTGGATAAATCCACCTAGTGAGACTGAAAGTTCTATCTAGAAGCCAGCTTTGTTAATTTTTGGCAGGCAAAAATGAAGAAAATAATCTTTCTGATCATCCATAATTATTTTGTCTTTTAGATGATTCAAGCATTGTCCCTTGGCTCCTGAGCTTTAAACGTGGAACAGCTCTGGAAGAACAAGGAAATAAAATAGTGATCAAAGAAACAGGTTATTTTTTCATATATGGCCAGGTGAGAAAGCTCAATTCACTTCAGCACCTGACTTTTGTAAGGATTTTTTAATGCCTCCATGCAATAAATTTGAAGTTTTCACCTCTTCTTTCTGTAGGTTTTATATACAGATACAACATTTGCGATGGGACACCTAATACAGAGGAAGAAGGCTCATGTGTTTGGTGATGATCTCAGCTTGGTGACATTGTTTCGCTGCATCCAAAATATGCCACAGTCTTATCCAAATAATTCTTGCTATACTGCTGGTAAATATCTCCATTTTCCTTTTCTTTCTTTGCAAATAAGCTGTTTGAAATGGAATCTACAGTGTTGTTGTGCAATTGTATTGTAGCATTAATAAAGAACAGGGTTTGCATTCATGGGTCTGGCTAACTGAAAAATTACAGAATACTTTCAGAAACTACAGTTTTATATAAAGTATCAGCAACTGGATATTATGTATCTAGCTTGGTGATCTGAACAATTTTTCTCTCTCCATTGATTCTGTAATGTGGTTAGACATTTTGGTGTTTACAGTTAGATGCCTGAGGCAGGCAAGAGGAGTACCTACCATCCTTATTGAAAAACTCAGTTTAACTTAAGATTTTAATTCCACATTAAGTTATCTCAAGAAAATATTAAAGAGTTGTATTCTTCTTTGAAATGTCATGTATGGATTTTAGCCATCCAATACTTTCATACCTTACTGTGATATTTCTATTCCTTATAAAGGCTTTTTTAGTCTTTTTTTTTTTATAAAAAACAGTTAATTCCTATAAGGTGCTCTATATGACTGCATCAGTTAGAAACACCACAAGACAAATTAAAATATTTAATGCATGTCCAGCGGGCTCAATGATCAATATATGTATATATTTCTGAGGTAGCATTTAAGGAATTTTTGTCAAGACCTATAAAACCCCATATATCATCTCTTATCTGTCTATCTTTCCACCTTAATGGTGGATTTGGGGGTTTTCTCTTTGGTTATTTTCCAGCAGGGTTTTTTTTCAATGCCTTATGAAAAAGTGGGTGACACTGAGGGATGGAGTTGACTGTCAGCAAGTAATGACATTAAACAAATAGTATATGGCAGGAAGCTAATTTTTTCTCCAAATAAAAATAAATTACAACTAACTCACTAGATACTTTTTCCTGGCAATTGAGACTGTCCAAAAATTTTCTTTAATTTTTGCCTCTTCAGTCACATATTCTGGCAACATAACTACCTTCAGTTCAATTTCATCTATATTCTGATTTTACCCTTGTATTACTGCTCCCCTTTCCTTAGCACTTCCTGCTTCCAAAATTCCCACTGTTCTGTTTTCACCTGGGAAAAAAAGTCTGACTGCTCTCTGTCATTCTGTCGAGCATGTGTCACAGCAGGTATTAGATGTGTTCTCAGCTCACTGGCTGCAGCTTGAAGGCAACATGCTCTTGGTTATCATATCAGCTGATGTGCTGATGGCTGGCAGGAAGCAAACTTCTGTGCTCTGCAGTTGCAGTGGGTCAGCTGATGTGTGGTAACTTCATTAGGTTGGTAAAGACCTCCTCCAGAAGTGTGGGAACAGAGTAGTCTGGGACCAGTAATACTCAATGCTGATTTTTACTGTCTCATCACCAGAATATGAGGAACCTGGGTACACCACTATTAGAAATTTTTGCAGTGCTTGCTTAAGTGAACTGTGTTATGCCACGTGCAGTGTGAAAATTTGGTCCATGTTCACAGAGGATGTTAAGTATCAGTTTAAAAGCACTCATCACAAGAAAAAAGCCATGCTTACATTTTCAAGATGACACATAATGACTTTTGAATACCATTTATAAAATAATGTATTTGAAATATTAACTTTAAAATATTCCAAATCTTTTGCCAGGCATTGCAAAGTTAGAAGAAGGGGATGAACTTCAACTTACAATACCACGGAGAAGGGCTAAAATATCCTTGGATGGAGATGGTACCTTTTTTGGTGCAGTAAGACTCCTCTGAAGCCCTTCACTTCTGTTATTATGCTTAATGCTATTTTCTTCTCTACCTATGCCTTTGTCAGAAAAAATATTGAATTGTAATAAAGCTGCCAATTCAGCCTCTCCCAAGTCACCACAGGCTTCTAAGAATTTTCTTCACTTTAATATGCAAACCCAAAACAGGAAACATACCAGAAATGCTTGTGATATAACCACCATGTGATTTACCAGAAAGCCAATTTATTTTAGGCAATGGGAGACTCTGGATAAAAACTGTAAAGCAATGAGGTTTTGGCTTTGAAACACTTTGTTGTCCATATGGTAAATTAAAGAAGGATTTGACCAAAAATAATAGCATGACCAGGACCACAGACTATCAAATTGTTATCAATTGAAAAGGAAATCTAAAATAAAAGTGTATCTTAGATTTGCGTTATTTCATCAATAAAATATTTAATATATAAAGTGTAGGGAAAAAACATCGAACAGGAGATTCCTCACCACAAAATGAAATTGTTAGATGGATTCTGAGTTCTGGCTTTTTTTTCTTTCCCCAAAGATACTAGGGAACGAAAAATTCTAAATGTCTGTGATAATGAAAATAAATATACAGAATAGTAGCCACTGTCTTCCCTGTGAACAAAAAGTAAATACATTAATAAAATTTATTAGCATTTGTTAATTAGAATTAATTTTACTGGAAAAGTAAAATTAAAGTAAAATTAAAGTGAAAAAAAGGAAAAAGGACATGTAAAACACTTCAACAGCTCAATCTTCAAACCACCGCTACCCGTCAAGGAATATGTGTACAGTTCTTTGTAAACAAGGCTGGCACAGGAAGAAATACAGTGAAATTAGACACAGTACTAGGGTTGAATTGGATTTCTGTCTCCATAATTTCTGAAGTCATATACAGATGTGTGTAGATATATACAGTATACAGACATATCTGTATATATTTAAAAGTATGTATACACACATAGGTCTTGGACATTGGGGCAGAGATTTTTATCTTCTTTTGAGCAGTTTATCCAATGGAAATACTACTTCATTATTATATTTCCCTTGCTTCTTGCTATCATCCATTATATGCAATATAGTAAGAAGAAAATTCCAATAGATCTGGAACCAGCCATGCAACTAAAAAAATACTTTTGTATCTCAGAGGCTTTTTCTGCAGTTTTGAATATAATACTTAACTCTGTTTTACAAAAATATTCAGATCTGTAGAAAGAATAAACAGATGTCCTTTTTTCTTTTCTTTTGTCTGGCTGCTTTTTTCAGTAGATCGTATTTATGCCTTTTTTTATCCCAAATATTGTACGGTCAAAGGAGCTATTTTATGTCTTCCCCTGATCTTAAAGAAGCATGGAAGTGCTATTGGAATAGATAAAAAGTAAAACCCCAAGTAATGAATTGTACTTAATTTGAAATTATTTTTTAGGACCTGAGAATTGTGTTATACAAGCTCACTTAGTAAAGAAAAGATGCTCCATATATTGCCGTTTCCTTGTCTATTTTCATGAACTGTGATTTGATTGATTTCTCATGATGATAGATTATAAATAAAAGACATTTGGAGCTCAGAATTATAAAGCATGGTGAACTAATGAAACAATTATTTCATCTTCTCTGGGCTTCAGGAAGACATTTCAGTAATAAGCATATGTGTATTGGATTTTTACACTGCGATTTTTATGAGGCTTAACTACAGTTACAAAATATCTGCAAGTTCTGTTTTTTTTTTAAATGTCTTTATGTGTTGTAGAGCTGAAGCTACAGCTGCTTTTTTAGGTGGTATTATTATTATTATTATACTTTGGTGTGCTGAATTTACCAAAAAGGCATTTTAAATTCTATATGGGAGCAGGATACCAAGGTTGTATAATGCTGCATGTAGGTAAAACAACTATTAGCATTAGTGAGTTGGTTTGTTGATTTTAGCATTGTCTGTTTATAGGAAAAATTATGTTGTTACTGTTGTTACTGTTGCTTTCCCAGAGACTTGGTAGCTAAACTTGGAAATATAACTTTTATTGTGTAAGCTTCCCCAGTGGTTTTGGTGGGCTTGTGTGTGCTTAGCTTAAGCCATTCCCCTGGCTGTATTTCTTCCTTCTGCTGCTGACAAATGTGTAAAGTGCAGAAGTTTGGAAGGGGTCTGGCACATGATCTGGCTTGCAGGAAAACTTCTGTCTTCTGAAAGAAAAATTTTCAAAGGTGTTCCCTTCCTTAGAAGGATGAAACTGAGCTTCAAGTTTCTTCACAAAAAACATGAATCTTGTTTCTGTGAACCACGAGAACTCCCACATGTGTGCAAAGTGCAAGTTGGCAGACTGTTTCAGATATTTCAGATTTTTTGGCAATTTTGTTGCTGCCAGATTAGCTTTTTACTGGCTTCATGAGAAAGCTTGTCTTTCCAAAATTAACCCGCTTCTGCACAAAGTCGAGTTTTAACAGATCAGCATTTTCTGATCAAAGCATAAAGGAAAGGAGAATAGTTCATCCCTGATCATTCTGCTAACAAGCTGGTGATACAGAAGGCAGCAAAGTGCATCCAGACCACCATCACACGTATGCTTCAGTGACTGGGAGTTAGTCAAGCATTCTGCATTTGAGAGATATTTAAATAAGTGTGATGGGCAATAAATAGTATTTAGTTGGTTCATACAATATTCTACATTTCTATCAAGGCTATCTAGCATTTAGAACAGGTTTCTGCAAATGCAACAGTGTGCATAGTCTGGTTCTTTTTCATGTGGTGTTAAGCAGCAGTGTGGCAAACATAAGGGACTTTTTCTTCCCAGTACCTTTTAACAGAAAGTGTGAAGTTGTGTCATTCTCTCCTTTTTAATATTGTGCAGTTGACAGATATATAGCTGCTTTGAATGTAATGTATTTAATGTAATGTGCATCTCATCTCTTTAATATAATGTGCAGTCTCACACCCTGCCAACTTACAGAGTATATTTGTTATGTGACTCTCCTATATCTGACTGTTTCTCAAATTGCTCAGCATTTGCCAATTTAAGACTTCCATTTCCCATAGTTTTGCCAAGCTTTTGCTGCAGGATCTGACAGTTTCTCTATCTCTGGTTTGTTTCTCAGGTTGAATTATCTTGGGTTATCTTTAGTCCTTAAAGTTCTATTCTTCCAAAGATGAGGTTAGGAAAAATGCATTCTTTGGAATTTATTTTAAAAATTTTGCCACTTTTTCTTTGGAAAGGTCTAGAGATTTTTCTTTGAAAGAAGGAATGTGTGTAATGTGGGTTTTGCTTTGTTTTAAAAAAAGTTTTCTTTCTTCCTTCCTCTCTTTCTTCTGGACTCTCACAGGGTATATGCTTCTGAAGAATATTTTATGCTTTCTCATGTTAAGCATATTATATCTCTATGGAACTTTCAAAAAGAGGAAAAATTTCCCAGCAGTTTTGTGTCTGGATTACATCAGTAAGGTCTGAGCTTGTTTTTCAAGATCAGTCCAAACAACAGTGAGAAGGAAGTTGATACAAATACAGGGAAGAGGGGAGCTAAATATTTGATGTAAAAAGACTCTCATAGAGTTTTCAGGTAACACAGATCCCAGCACTGATAGGGAAAACAAATTAGACTTGGAGTTGGATGGCAGGAACAGGAGAGACCCTAGCTGGGATTTGAATGATTGATTTCTAATTCACAAACTCTTTTATTCATAGCTCACACTTGTAACTCATGCACCTGTGAGCACAGCATAGCTGCTGGGGAGAGCTCTTGTTCTTCTTCCTCTGCTATGGCACAGGTGTCACACTGTGAAGCATGAAAGCCTCAGCAATCCAGCTGCTGCTGCAGCCACTTCAAAAACCCTTTGGGTAAGCTGGCACCTTCCAGCTTGGACATTTGGTTTACACCATCTCTGGGAGTCAGCAGGTTATGAAGAGATTGCCAGACAAGCAACAGATGACGCTGCAGGAGAAAGCAGGCTGCAGGTGACAATGGCTGCATGAGGACCTTTAGCCCTTTCTGGCCACTGTGTTGAGCATACATGGTGCCTTTGCTTTGGGCAAACAGCACTGACCCCAGAATACATCAAGTGATAACATGTGCCATGTGTTAGCCAACATCTGAGCAGGGATTAAGTGAAGAGTCACACCATGGGGAGTGTAGTCAGCCACTGCAGCAGGTTGTTCACAGATTTTCAACACTTTTTTGGATAAATCCTTGAGCAACATAGTCTGAATTAAGTGCTGATCCTTCTTTGAGCAGGAAGTACAGGCCTCCTAAATGATCCCTTTTCCCTGGCGGATTCTCTGATAAGAAAGCAGATGTGAGAAACTGATGGGTCAGAAAAGGTCCTGCTGGGGAAGGAAGGGTGTTCATTTCCTGAGTGCAAATGAAACAGAGGTTCCTCAGTGTGTGCTTCAACAGGATCAGCAAACATTTATCTACTGAACAGGTCAGGTTCCAGTTAAGCACAGCAAGCTGCCAGTAGTCATCAGGTACTGCATGACCTCAAACCTAAGGGTGTAAATTGAATCAAACCATGTGGCCAAGTAATAACCTTCATTCACTCTCTTGCAAGTTTCCTTTGACTTTTTTTTTTCCTGCCCCCCTCCCCAGTTCACTCACTGAATAGAAAGAAGATACTTCATCCTGTGGAAAATGGGATATTGATGGAAAGTGTTTTAAGCTGAAGGTGTGAAATATATTTCAGAAATGTTGAAAGGAAGTGGTAAATGAAGCAGAACATGCAAGAAGAGAAATTACAATGTCCTGTTTAAATCAGAATAGCATTCCCTTTCTGTCAGTGAGAACTGGCTGAAAAGTCATGTTTACTTTCCACAGATGTTGATTTTTTTCTTCTTTTAAGGCTAAAGTTGTTTCAGTTTCAACTTAAAACCATTTCTACAAAAACTTTTTTGGCCAATCTACAGATCCTATCTCTAGTTCTGATGAAAGTCATTCCAATGGCTGTGAGAAGTCCTGTATCACAACATATATGTGAATTCACCTTCCCAGCTGTGCTCAGGGTACTTGCTTTCCAAAGCTTCTCAGCCCAGGGAGGAATCTTGATGAGCTCCTTTGAATCTGAAGACTCCCACTTTCCATTTCCCTGGCTCAGCATCCAACAGCCCTTTTGGAAGTCTAAGATGAGCTCCCCCCAGACATGATTTTCAGTTTCATGACAGTTTGTTCAGTCTGAAATATTTCAAGGAGAACATGCTGGGCTCCGCAAACTGTGGTTTTGACAAAGCTCTGTTTTGTCTGAAAATTTCCAGACTGCCCTAGCCTTTGCTGTAGAGTTCCTTAAACAAGATTTTTCACAGGTGGTCACTGAGTAAATGTTCCTCATTCTCTGTCTGACTGACTGATGCCCTTGTGGTCTCATTTGCAGAAGTGTTGAAACACACAGCTGCAACTGAAATTAGCAGGAGCATGCTTTGAATACATGGAGGGCTGTATATTTCTGCTAGAATTCTGCTGTGGAAATAGTACAACAACAAATATTCTGAAAATGCCCCAGGGGAAATAAATTCTGATCTGGAGACAAATATAGTTAGAAGTGTGCAGTCAGCCAAGAGGCATGCTTTGGAAAAAGTGCGAGGAAAAGTTCTTAAATCATTGCTTGAGTACTGGACATTATGTGCAATGAATGTGATGGGGATCTTTGGGAAGGGCAATGTGAGAGTATATAAAGTAACTTCTGCTACAGGTAGCAGAACTGAGACTACAAATACAACTTTGGCCCATCTTCACTATGAGCATTTAACTTTGCATTGGAACATTTGGTGGAGGTTGGAGATAGGATATCCAGGGACTTGTTTCTATTTCCTCCACTAAAAAGGGAAGCTCCATTCCCCAGAGACCTCATAGAAACTGTTTCATGTTGCTGTGGAAGGGTTGGTGCCAGTTCTACCTGTTCTTAGAAAGTGTCTGTCTTGACATTAAGGGAACTTGAAAACAGCCACTCCATAATTCCTGGCACCACTGGAGAGCAGACCTAGCATTTTTAAAGGGGGAAGAGCAAGGGGGAAAGTTTTGCCAGAGGAAAGCAGATAAGCACTGTCTGGTGGGAAACTGCTGTCTCAGGATTTCTTACCTAGCTTTGTTGATCTTTGGAACAGGCAAGTCACAAGGATGACAGAGATTTGAAAAGCTAAATGAGTCTGTTTTGCAATAAGCACTTGATTTTTTTTTCTTTCTTTGAAAGAATAGATTTTCCATCTCCCCACCAGCCCAAGAAGGGGATAAGAGCAAAGTGAGTGTATGGGGTGAAGTGCACATCTGATGTGATGGCAAGTGGGAGAGGTAACTGAGATGTAGCTGTGTGGAAGGGGTGAGTGAAAATGAGACAACAGCAAGAGGACTGTCATGCTGCTGCTGCTGCTGCTGCTGCTGCTGCTGCCTATTTTCCCCCACTGACTCCATTGCTCCATGCAACCTTTCAGTCCTGTGTTAGTGTGGCATTTAATCACAACTGTTAACTTTTTTGAGAGGAAGTTCATGATGGGTCGTACTTACGTCTCTATTCAGTTATCAGTCACAAATAGCAGCCAAAATTATCAATGCTCAACCTTTAAAATAATACCAATGGTGCTCTGTTGGGCTGTTGCACTGGAAGTGAGTCAGGGCTGATGCAAACAAGCAGAGCAGGAAGATGAGAAATGTGGTTGAGTCTGACATTCGTTGTCTGTGAAAGGATGATGGTACACTTCCCTACCTCTCAGGCTGCCAGAAATGCATCTTCCACCGTCAGTGTATGCAATGAGTAGTGGAAACAGGAGCAGCATGTAGTCTGCTACTTTTTCCATCCCTTATTTTCTTTCTTTCTTTACTTGTTCTATCCAGAATTCCTTTGTCCAGCTTTATTTACCTCTGTACTCTCTTACATTTATTACTACGATACTCACAACATGCCAAAAAAAAAAAAAAAA
>VXBI01011458.1:128985-152182 GCA_013397375.1 Toxostoma redivivum
AAAAAAAAAAGTAATTTCGCTGCCTCCATCCATGGTTAGTTTTTGCTGGATATCCTCACACACCCGTCACCATCACCATCATCAGCAGGCCGTGGGTGCGGGCGGTGTGTCCCACCGGAGGACAGCAGGGCACCCGCACTGAGCCGCAGCTCCCGGCCCTGCCCTTCCCATCCCATCCCAGCGCAGAGCCAGCCAGTGGAAATTCCCCTCCCCTTTAAACACAGCGCATGGCTTCTCACACTGCAAATGGAAAACGAGAAAAACAAAACGGGAAAAACTGAAAGGAAAAGAGAAAAAGGGGAAAAAAAACTTCTGGAGTACCAGTGAAGTAAGCTTTTCTGCCAGATCCTCTGACTAATTATCAGTTCTAGGAATTATCATAGAATCATAGAATATCCTGAGTTCAAAGGGACTTACAAGGATCATAAAAATCCAACTCCTGATCCTGCTCAGGACAGCCCCAAGAATCACATCAACACACACTAATATTTTAAGAATTTTGGTCACTATTCTAACTGGATTAAGCCCACCTTGTTATTAATTCTCACTTCCCTCTATTCACATACCTGAGTCTAAACACTCTCAATGTATATGTAAGCTCAGCCTGGTATGAGAAATTATAATTTATTCACCCATAATTTCCCAAATGGATCTTCTCCAACCTCTGAACAGCCAAAAGCTTTTTTGTTTTTTCTTGCTAACCACGTTGAAAAACAAGGGCAGGAAGAAGAATATTTTTTCTGTAATTTACAAGCCAATGCTTTGAGAAATTTTCTATAAATCCATTTTCTCACCTTGATTTAATATCATAGAGGCAAGAAGAAAAATAACTCCTTGTATTAAGTATCTTACCTCTTTGAAGGCATTACCTGAGTGCCTTTAGCTATCTTCACATTTTCATTAGTTTCTAATACACCTTTCATTTTAGCTGAAAACCTCTTTTCTGTTAAACTGGGAATAATGCAAACCCCATCCCTTTGATCCTACTCTCTAATTCACAGCTTTAGAGCTGATATGTTGTTTTAGTCTGCTCACATATTTGCTTCTTTAGAGAGGGTGATTGCTTATATATATTCATTAGTCCTCTTCACAAAGGAATTGTGAAACTGATCCCTTGGGATGCACAAACTTCCTGTCTGTGCAGAAGAGCCAGGCAGAATGACAACATTACACAGTGTTGTGGCTAAACAGTGCTTTATTGCTCAATTTTCTTAACCTAATGATTATGAATATAGGAGATCACATTGACTTTCTTTAAACACTCAAGACAAGGTTCTTCTGACTTACTAAAGACATCAGCATGTGCCATGAGGAGGCCTCCATGTTTTGAGGTAACTGTCTGGTACTTGACTGTAGCCCATGGGGAGAATGAGGTGAATCATAGTGAAAATGACCTTTTATTTTTTCTCTGTGGCTAAAAGACACTCAAGTTAGCAACTCACACAATGTAGCTATCCAAATTTAGAATAAGCAGATAATGGCAAATAAAAAAAATGAAAGAGGATAGTCTTCATGGCATGATTTGTAACTTGACATTTAAAGGGATTAACAGATCAAGAGCAGCCTGGCTGAAAAGGACTTGGGAGTGCTGGTGGGTGAGAGGCTGGACTTGACCCATCAATGTGCACTTGCAGCCCAGAAAGCCAAACATTGTCCTGCATCAAAAGCAGCAGGGTGAGGAAGGGGATTCTGCCCCTCTGCTCTGCTCTGTGTGACCCCACCTGCAGTGCTGCATCCAGCTCTGGGGTCCCAGCACAGGAAGGACATGGAGCTGTCGGAGCAAGCCCAGAGGAGGGACACCAAGATGATTAGAAGGATAGAGCACCTCTCTTGTAGAGAGCTGTACCAGCTGACATTGCCCAGGATGTTTTGTAAAGAAGGGATGCGTACAAGTATTCTCAGATATTTGTACAGTATTTTATATATGAAAATTAATTTATCTGAATCTCTCAATTACTTTTAAATATTGGCCAACTTCACAGATGCAATCGTTTCTCTCTTTTTCTTTCTCTTTCCACCTTTTTTTAAATTTAATTTTATTAATCTATTTTTTTCTCCTTCTGGACAAAATCAAAATCCCCAGTCATGTCAGACATGCATGGATAGTTATAATACTGCTTTACCTTGACTTTGCAGGTGAATAGGGCCTTTTCTTCACTTAGCAAGAAATATTCAGGTCTCAAGTACAGCTTGGAGGTATCCTCAGCCGTGACAGTGATAAGTTCTGCCTCTGTGTCTACTTGCACCTTCTATAGAAAGGCACAACCTTCTCCTTAATTCTCTCACAAAATCCTTTTTCCTGCTGAACTGAGACCAGCTGCATCCAACTCAGCTGAGCTGTGATTCTACCCATAGACACAGATCTAACTTCGACTACTCACTCACCCAGCAGCAAAAGCTGCCCTGGGAGCAGACTCACTGCCTCTGCACAGGCCATTAGGAATTTCATCTGTACACTCTCTGAACTGGCCATGCTAGTCCAAGAGACACTTTTAATGAACTCCTGGGTAGAGGGATACACAAGCACTATGAAAACTGAACATGTTACCGATGTACTGGAAGCCACAAAAGCATGATTCAGATGAAATGCAAGTCATTTTAGTCCCAGTACACGATTTATCCTAACTTCACAGAGCTATTTAGGCAGCCCAAAGTAGAAGAGTCTGTAGGCTTTTGAATCACCATGGGTAAATCTTCATGTCAAATGTTCTGCCAACACATATACCCCAGGGCAGCTAAATGGCATGTCTCAGAATCACAGAATCACAGAATTATAGGATGGCTAGGTTGGAAGAGACCTTTAAGATCATCGAGTCCAACCCATACCCTAACACCTCAACTAAACCATGGCACCAAGTGCCATCCAGTCTGTTTTGAAACACATCCAGGGATGGTGACTCCACCACCTCCATGGGCAGACCATTCCAGTACTTTATCATTCTTTCTGTAAAAGACTTTTTCCTAATACCCAACCTATGTTTACCTTAGCACAGAGTAAGACTGTGTCTTCTCATTCTCTCAGCTGCTGCCTGGAGAAAGAGACCAACTCCCACCTGACTACAACCACATTTCGGGTAGTTGTAGAGAGTGATAAGGTCACCTCTGAGTCTCCTTTTCTCCAGGCTGAACACTCACAGCTCCCTCAGCCATTCCTCACAGGACTTGTGGTCCTCACCAGCCTCATTCCCTCCTCTGGATTCGCTCAAGTGTCTTAAGGTCCTTCCTAAACTGAGGGCCCAGAACTGGACACAGAACTCAAGGTTTGGCCTCACCAGTGCTGAGTACAGAGGAAGAATGAGCTCCCTGCTCCTGCTGGCCACACTATTCCTGTCACAGGCCAGGATGCCATTGGCCTTCTTGACCACCAGGGCACACTGCTGGCTCATGTTCAGCTGGCTGTTGTCGACCAGCACCCCCAGGTAGTTTTGTATGGTTTGATCTCTTACTAGAATCTCTTAACAGTATGGTTTGATATCACTTTAAGCAATTCCAATCTAGCTTGAATATAGAGCCATACAAATTCCCTCTGTACAGGCATTAAAGATAGATTGGAACCTTCAAAGGATATTTCATCTCATCCTAGAACAGCATTATAGGACAGCTGGACTGCCCTCAATGTATCTTTCACCACTGATCATAGATCTAGAGGGCAGGCTTAGATGTGAACAGTTAATTTTTTGTAGTGAAACCCAGGTGATATGAACTCATTCTGTGGTGCAGGAGGAAACAGCACTGAATTATGTCTCCATGTGGACAATTAATTGCATTACACCCTTCTAAGTATATTAGTTGCATTGCTTACCAGCTATAAGTCGAGCCTTAGACAGGAACTGGGGCATCTGAATTATTGCTTTACCCCAGATCAGGAGAGGACTTTTGAAGCACCTCTCCGACTCACCCATACCTCCTGCAGTTTGGCTCACCTTGCAGAGCAGTCCTGGAATACATGAACCAGGCTTCTTCCCAGAGTTGTAAACTTGTATTGTGTGCTCCAGGATGACAGGTAAGGCTCTGCAATTGCTCTGGGCAGCAAGACCTAGTGTAAATCAGAGTTCCAAAAAATAACATCACAACACCATTGTGCAATGGATTTTAGAAAGGTGAGTATGGATCCACTGTACTCTGAAACAAACAGAAGTCACTAGAGGGAGCCCCTTAATCGTCATATCCTCCATCAAACCTCACTACCTTGGGCCTTCAGCTCTTAGATGTTGAAGCACTTCAATAGCATCATAGAGTGTTACTGCCTCCAGTACTCAGTAAAGAAAATGAGGGAAAAAGACAGGAGTGTGAAAGGCTTCTGCAAAATTTGACATTCGTTCCCCATTCTGAAAAAATACAGACTTTTTAAAGATTTCCCCACAGAAAACCAGCTAGTGCAAATTCAGTGCATTGGTTGGGAACAGAATTAGCTTTGCCAAGACCTTTTAAAAATGTCATCTTTAGCACCAGTGAGGGGGAATGCCCTCTTCCCTCTCACCTTTTCCTCCTTCAAAGATCAAATACCAAAATGGGCACAAGTTGTCACTCTGAAAATCTCTAGACCACAAGCACAACCCTCCTTCCTTTAACTTCCTAACACCATAGATGTGCCCAGTTACAAATCCCAGCAGCCAGACTTCAACAAGTGTTACTTAGAGCAGCAAACTGGTCTGTCTCTCTCTGTTTTTAAAGAGGGCTGTGTAAAAGACAGCAAAGTCCTGTTCTTGTAGTGTAACTGCAGACATGAATTCCATTTTCTGCTGTATTCTAAATTTAGTAAATAACATAGCAGTTATAGTTTGTGGTTCTCTGTTGCAAACTCTATTGAACTTGCAAGAAGCCCTGGAAAAAACACAATGAAGATATAAGAGCTGTGGAGATGGCCCCAGCTGCAAAAGAGGCTCTCTCAGTCAACAGGGCCCTGCAGGGATTGATTGCAACCTGGACAGAAAAACCCAAAAGCAGCTCAGAAGGTGTTTCTTTTTAGAAAGTATGCAGTAGAGGGCATCAGACAACAAGAAATCCTGTAGACCTTAATGAATGCTTGAAGTGCTAAGGGCTTAATGAGGGGAATGGGAACTAGAGGTACAGAGTGGGATTTTGTTGTGAGGTGGGGATGCAGGAAGCAGACACTGAGAGAAGTAAAACCAGGCACATCACTTCTTCTGTGCATGTTGGCTGTAACCACTCCAGCATGCTAATGCTGTGGTGGGAGGGAACAGGAAAGGGATCACCTAGGGTGCTGTAACTTGCTCAGAAGTACTCCACAACAATCCAACCTGAGCACTGAAATTGATTCCACCAACTCACTACAACATCCCCCTTCCCTCAAAAGATACAAAAATGAAAGAAACTCTCTGTTAGTAAAACAAGATTGATGTTGGGTAATGCCTCATGCTGTCCCAAAACACACAGTACAAGAGGACTCTCATAAGAAAAAATCAAGAAAGTAAGCATTAACCAGCATGTAACCTTAATTTGTCCCTTTGAGTGATGGCTAGGAAACAGGCAGCACTCAGAAGTGAAGCTGAATGACTCATTTTTTGAAAAAGAAAATTCAAGCCTCTTACCGGCATTTCCTCCCCACCCTAGAACTATTTCTCCTAGAGTGTGCAGAGACAACCACCTCACTGCAGCATGCACTCAGAGCTGCCATAAAGTGAAGAAATTAGCTCAATTTCTATTTCTACAACAAAGAACTGCTGCTCTGTAAGTACAGCAATTTTCTCTTTTCCTTGGTGGAAGTGAGGAGAGGTTTATTGGGAACTTTTATTTATAGTACCTTTCACGAGAGTGTCTTAGACTTGAAGGAGATCATTCCTGTCTCTTGAGAGACTGGTGTTTAGGCAAAAAGCATTTTAGCTGTGTCTGTGGCATTCCCCAGCCCGAGCCTCACGCCCTTTGTGAATGTCAGAGTTGTGCAAACAGCAGGAGGAAGTGCAGCTTGAGACTCCAGGACAAGCCAGAACATCCAGCTGCTTGGAAGCTCCGGCATAACAAGCTTTTCCTGTGGTGAGCTGTGGGACGTGCAGCTAGGGCACATTTCAGGACTGCCTTCAGAAACACTGTGCAGTCTCCGTGCTGAAAAAATTTGGAATCATTTTAAATCACCAGTCTATCAGCTGCCTGCTTTGAACATAACTTGATCAGGTACTGTATTCCTCCCTTAATATGTTGGGAAATACATAGGAAAATGTTAATGGCTATTTGGATTTTTTTTCCTTCTGTAGATAAAAAAATTTCAAGAAAATTTTTAAAATACTTTTCCCTTTACAACAACATTATTCTCATACAAGGCTATGTACAAAATGAGAGCTGCAGGCCACATGTTTACAAGTCTGGGTTTGCTTTTATCTGTATTAAGTCTACAAAAGAGGAATTTTTAAAGAAATTTTCACAGACTGAACAGCATTGAATGGAGTGGTACAAACTGCGTGACTTTTCAATGAGTGTTGCCAAACTGATTTCACAAATGAGTACTGTTTTCAAGAAGAGTGTATATGAGTATGTCTAAAACCATGGATGTTTTCTCTTATGTGATTTTAGTATCTTGTAAGTATTTTGTCGGAAAGGTAAAGACTGACTATAAATTTTGAATCAATACAGGAAAATAATTGATAAAATATGAAAGATATGCAAGTTATACCCCTCAGGATTATTAAAATAGATGAAGAGAGGGATAAAAACTAAATTACTTTGAGGGAGGGACTGACAATGGGAGAAGGAGGAAAGAGTTTTGTTTTAAGCTGAATTCAGTTTGGATAGCAGAGGGAACTGTTTGTTTGCAATTTCTCTGCCTGGATTCCCATCACCTTTCACTGAGGAAGTGGCTTGACAGGGATAATACCAGTCAGTTTAATAAACCTGTAGCTGTTTCCTGTATATTGTCTGCTATTTTACAGGCAGCTTCTGGGGAAGCTCAGCCTCAAGCTCCAGGCTGCACTTTAAATCAGTGTCTCTACTGTGAAACACAGGCAGTTAGTGACAACCAACTGCACAATTAAATCTGATTATTTCCAACTCCCTTTTATTTCAACTGTTTTGGAGGCTCATAGGATATAAATGTTAGAGATGGCTGAAGTGTTGTCTTGTACTTTTCCTATAATTACTTAGGATGCAGCAAAGGCACAAACTCAAATGCAGGAAACTGAGTATCTCTAGATAGCAATGCTGTCAGCTCTTGTAAACAAGTGTTTGGATGGCAGTTTTCTAAGCACAGAAATTTAATTTTTCCCATTGAAGCTTGTAGTGTTGATGGATAAAATGCAAGAACTATGAATATTAACTAAACTGCTTAATCCATAATTTCTGGAAAGCAAAAATAAATATGAAACAAACATAATTCATCAAATTGAGATGCTTGGGACAGTTCAGCCAGGCGTGGGATAAATTTCGAAGAAGTCTATTTTAAAGCTTTAGAACGAAGCTCACTCGACCCCTACTTCAAAGTCTTCAAATAATTTATCTCACTGTCCTGACAGTGAAAGGAAAAGCCCCAGAGAAACCTCTTCATTCTCAGTTAAACTACAGGAGGTCACAAATTCTTCCAGGAAATTATAATTGTTGGAAAAAGATGACTAGAATTTCTGCAACTAAGAATACCTCTTACGAGCCTGAAAGGAAGCACATTATGTGAAAAAGCACAATGCTGCTATTGTCTGTGATTATACAAAAATAAATTATATTGAAGACTGGATTTTAAAACACATTTTTTTCCTTTTTGTACAGTATTTTTTTATATAGATGATTTATGTAAGAAAATAGAATTATTTTGCTATTTTGAGATAAACTTCTTTACACAAAAAGAAAAATCCCTCTAATAAGCAAAGGGCTAGCAATAAAAACAATGCTTTTTCTCTTATTTAGGATCTTTATTCTTCTTTACTCTTCTTTATTTAGGATCTGATCTGAGGTGCACTGGAGTAAATAAAACAATGTTAACAGGCTTTGAGTAAGTTCTTAATCTATTTTTATTGCAGTCACTACTAGGAAGATATAACTATGACAAAGTACTCTTGGATTTGAACACTCCAAATCCAGCAATGATTTGGCAGCTAACATCTCATTGGTAAGAAAAAATCATGAGTTGCTGTTGTATCATACTTAAATCTAAAGCGAGTGAAGCTTAATAATGGCATAATATTCTGTTATAAAAGAGTATTATTGTTTTTCTCACAATGTGATTTTAGTTTGTTTTTCTTGTTATTAACTTTTTCACAACCCAAAGGTCCCAGTCTGGCCAAAAACTATGTCAGAGGAAGTTGATCCCATTCTCATCTTCCCAGAACAACTCTTTATAAACACCAAAAGCCATGAAGCAAAATAACTTGTATGCCATCTGCTACATATAAATTCCCATGTGAGACTGCTCACAGGAAACATGGGAACAATCAGGAGAGGAGATTTTATAGTCCTGACGTTTTCCTCTTCTTTACATCAGTCTGGGTAAAAGATAAGCTCTCAGCACACCCTCTTTGTCTGGACAGAGTGGTCTGCTCTGCAGCCAAGCTCACATCATCGGAGGGTCTCGTGCAGGGGGAGTGATGAATGGCCAGGTCACTGGCTTCTTTCCCTCTTCTGTGTTTCAGGTCAGCCCTGGTTACACCCCTGATTTTTGGTCTGCTTCTGCAAGCACCATGCACACAGCCTGCCACCATCACACAGCCAAACTTTGTCCTGTTGCTGGCTGATGATCTCGGCATAGGGGATGTAGGTTGCTATGGGAATGATACCATCAGGTAAGGAAAATGACCTTAAGGGTGAACAGAGCTGGTGTGACATTTAATGTAAACCTGAAATCCTCTGCCCAGGATTATCTCATGGCCTGGAGGGCATTCCACGGCCAGCTCTGCTGTGTGGCACTGCTTTACTATGGGAATATGACAATCATTCTTGTGTATTCCTTAATTGCCTAACACTTAAAAAACAGCTGTACCCAAAGATAGAAATATTGTCCCCTCTTTCAATACTCATTACCTCAATTTAATTCTATGTTACCGCTCTTTCCCAGTCTCACATCAAAATACAGTTAAATTACTGAAATGAGCAGTGTTACCAGGAAATATTTCTCTTTTCAGCCTCAAGGATTGAATTTGCCTGCTCTTTGAAAATTGTGCCACAGTATTGCCTGCTGGCTTGTAATGTGTTTGAACAAAACCAAATTTGCTACAATCCTTCCCCTCTTCCAGCAAAGTTTTTGGAATCTTACCCTGAAAGGCTTCAGTCAGCAAGTTCCTGGCAGGCAGCTGGTGATCATAGGTAGCTGACAGGGTTCTGCAAAGCCAGGCCTCCACAGCATCATCCCAAAGGCTTGGATTTTCTTTTTACACATTCAGGGTGTACTAGCAGGGTGACTTAGTATCTGGGCTCTCTTGGCAACTGGTTCCCTGCAATGCAAAGAATGGTAGGATTTTGAAATAGCAGTTTGGGAAGCAGAACTAGTGCTCCTTTGAGGAGGAATGTTTATCAGCTAACTGAGATGGCAATTGTGCTGAAGGGTGGAACTACATCAACTGCCTTGCCAAGTTACCCTGGACTGCACCTCAGCCAAAGGATACAGAGATAAAAAAATCTTGTTGCAGATGTCATTTCCTGGCAGCATGTCTTTGAGGGAGGAGTACATAACAGTACGACTATAAAGCAACAAAACATCCAGGATCTTTCAAAATCCTTCTGAAGGTTTTGCCTGCTTGTGAACACCACTGAACTGACAATTGCAAAAAGTGGAGCTCAATCTAATTTAAAATAGAAGTGGGTGCACCTTGAGTTGGAAGAGGGGGAATATTGTATTCTGAAATGTAAGATATTATCTTGTCTGTAACTAATGTGCTAAGGCAAACTTGTTTTTGCTGGTTGCCAGTTGCTTGAAAAATACCCTCTTCTCATCTACTTACTCACAGTGTGGCTTAATTCATGTTGCCATGAGAGATTGCCACTACAGTGTGAAAACATGCAGGATTTCTTTCCATTTTTCTCCTTTCTCCTTCATTGCAAATGTCATGAGAAGTACCTTGTTAGCTTCCTTATCTCTACAGTAAGTCATGTGGCATCTTGTCTAGTCAAACACTGTCACCCTCTGGCAACTAAATTAACATTACACTGATACACTGAGGCTGATACACTGCTCTTTAAGAAGCTAGGAAAGGCAGCTCTGGAGGAATGGAAAGTCTTTGCTGTGAGGGTGGCAAGGCACTGGAGCATGTTTTCCGGGGAAGCTGTGGATGATCCATCCTTGCAAGTGTTCAAAGCCAGGCTGGATGGGGCTCTGAGCAACCTCATCTAATGGAAAGTGTTCCTGTGCATAGCAGGAAGGTTGGAACTTTGTGATCTTTAAGGTTCCTTCCAGCCCAAACCATTCTACAATTATATGATTTTTGCATGATTCTTCACAGGACATAAAAAAGAATGGTTGTATTAAAATTAATCCAGATACTGATTTTTAATTAAGAAAGAAAAATATAATTATTTCCCTATCACTTGAGAAAATAAAAATAAATTGCAAAAATATTTCCTGGCCATCTTCAAATAGAAGAGACTTCTGAAAATAAAGGTAAGTACATAATTTTTTATTTCCTTGAAAGATTCTCTGGATGATATCTGGTGGCACTGGTTGCACTTTCAGGACCCCGAACATCGATCGCCTGGCAATGGAAGGAGTGAAGCTGACCCAACACATCGCTGCAGCTCCCCTTTGCACCCCCAGCAGGGCAGCTTTCCTCACTGGCAGATATCCTCTCCGATCAGGTTTGCCTTGCAAAGCCATGCAGCCTTAAACATTGCTTTATTGTTGGAGAGAACAGTGTGATACAATGGGCACAGAAGAAATGAGGGTGTGCAAATAGGGGTGTCACAGACACTCCATCCCTCACTGAGACACTGAGATGCCAGATAGGCTAAGTACCTTTGAGGTGGCTTCTGTATTTGTAGGGTATTTGTGAACTGATCTGGGGAAAAGCAAAGCAGAGAAGAACCAGCTCTGGGAAGCACCTTGGTCTCCCCTCAACGTACAATTTTGGTATGTTTTGATGCTCTGTTTTACAGATTGCAGCCAGAATGAAGTTAGAGCAAATGGTTCCATTCAAGACAGTCATTACACAAAACATGAAGAATAGCAACAACACACAAAGCACTAGTTAAATTAATTTCTATCACAGGTGACTCTCCTCAGATGTCAGAAGCATCTCAGCCTTGCAGGGAGCAGAGTAGCCTGTGTAGATGTGTGTCCATTCCCTCCAACCAAGGTGCAGAACAAGGCATTCATGGGAAAGCTTCTTTATGTATCTGTCAAAATTAATCTGTCCTAGAAGATAACAGTTTGACAGCAATACTATTTTTCCTAGTTGTGTTTTTGAAGCAAAAGCACTATCTGTCAAACTGCATCCCTGAGATGAAGAGGTATGAAAAACAAATAGCTCTACATGTTTCTAACAGCAGCCCTCAAATGCTTGTTCTATTGCAAATTATCTTCAGAGCCTTCCTTCCTGAGGCATTCTGAAGCTGATATGCCATCCTACTTTTATCATGACAGCTCCCACTGAGACTGGTCGTTTGAAAACACACATGTGCTTGTACAGACCCTTTTCCACTGTAACAACGGGGCCAGAGATGTTCAATGCTACGATGACAGATTGAACTTTACATAGCATGGTATGATGGGGTTGTGCCAGGACAAAATACTAAATGGGAGGGTGTAAACCTGCAGGTGAAGAGAAGACAAGTACTCTGTGGGGCTCAGAGAACAGATGCCACTGTGCAAGGAAACCCTGAGCTCCCTGGCAGCCCTCCGTGAGCTGGAGTCTAAGACTGACAGGGAGCTGAAGTCTCCTTACACTCCTCCCTGCCCTCACATTCACAATTCACAATGAAATGCAAGTGAATTTCATACAGCTTAGGTGCCACTCTGACATATAAAATCTCCTACACAACTGTGTCATTCCAAATGAAATTAAATTAAAGGGAAAAAAAGTCTCAATATGAGAAACAAAGAGGAAAGAATAGGTACTGTGGTGAGTCTTATCTCTTTCTTAATCTTGTCCAGGGTCTTAGATTCATTTTCCCAAACAAACAGCACTAGGACAAATGTTTAACACTATCATTTCAATGAAATCAGGAAACAAAGTGTGTTGGATAAAAAGTATTCAACCCTTTATACTTACTCAGATTGTTTTTCATTGAATTTTTAGGGATGGATGCTATAAACGATTACCGTGTTATTTTTTGGAATGCTGGCTCAGGAGGGCTTCCTCCAAACGAAACCACTTTTGCCAAAATACTGCAGCACCAAGGCTACAGCACAGGACTGATAGGTATGGGGGCACTCCTCTCCTAAAGATGTTCTTCAATGTGTTTTACCTCCACATCTCACTCAAACCATTTGTCTTAGTTGCTGCTTGTACTTCAGTTGTAGTATTTTTATTTCCTGATTAAGAATAATATGTGAAAAGAAACGCTGAACAAAAAGTCCCTCTCTTAAAAGAACAAGCATATGATAAAGACAGCAATTTTTACCATTGACCCACTTTCAAGCACAGCTGTGGTTGTTAAAATACATAACAGAATATGTTATTAATTCCTGAATATTATTATACCAGGTATAAGACACTTATCCTGATACTATTTCATTTTAAAAAAGTAAAACCACGAGTGTCATTTAAATATGCATGATGATGTTTTACACAGTTCAGAGCAGATTCACATAAAAGGGAACAGCTGCTACTTAAAACATTAGAGACATTTAATAGTGTCACAAGATCAGGCCTTTCAGAAACAGAAACAAAGCAATTATGTTTTTCTTCAGTCACAGCCTGCCACTGTAATTCACTAAGATTTCAGTACAGCCCAAAAACACTGCTTTCTTCAGCATCAATGTGAATTACATTTTACTTTGTATTTTATAGCACTATTTTTTTAGTACAATTGTAACTTTTGGTCATGATCTTGTTTCAAATAATTATTTATCTTAGATGTCTCACATAGTTCCACAGGCTGATAAAGCACAAACATTCCTGGCTGATTTTTCAGCTATTTGCCCCATCTCATCTGAGCATGTCAGAATGTCAAAATCCAAAATCTGTATCTGGCACATAAAAATACTAGCTGCACAAACCAACTGAATTTATTAATAAAACTTCCTGCAGAGATACATTTGTATTCATTCAACAGAATAAATCTAAACCACATGGGACAAAACCAAAAGAAGCCTTCCAAGAAATCTAAATTTTACATTACTGAAGCTCCATCTCCTGTTAGTTTTGTAACAATATTATTTTACTTGTTTTATTCAGCTCATAAAGCAGACTGTGCATGCTCCATCTTGGTTTCAGCATGTTATCACAGGCAAAACAATCAGATTTGTTTCCACTCTCCCCAAGGAATTGCCCTGCAGCAGAGATGTGCTGCTTGTCTCCCAGAAGCAAAAGGGCGAGGCATTTTGCCTAGGGGCATCTCAGCTAAAATCACACTACAGATGTCAAAAGCATCACTTAGATTAACTGGATCGACAGATCTTGATTAATTGCACCATGGGGGCTGATGGAAAGCACCAATGATAAGTGACACACAAAATACCACAAAAATTTTACATTCAAGTCGTGAAGCAAAAAATCTTAACACAACTTCTACCCATGTCACTAGAGCTGAATGAGCACTAAGTAGCCTCACCTGAATTGTTTGTGATTGTTTTGCCCTGAGCACAACCAGTTTAATTGCAAAGTTAAATCCTATTAATAACCTGCAGCTTGAGGTGATAATGAGATTTTTTGTTGGGAAATGCTTTGAAGGTTCTTTGTAGTCAGAAAACCAATGCTGTATAACTAAAGCCCTCAGAGATTAATTTATCTTAATTATACACTTAGTTTAGCTTCTGGAGATTTGATCCTTTTCTAGGGTGTCAGAAACCTTTATCGACCTCTGCTGGAGATTTAGGTGTTGGAGTGCATCTGAATTCCAAGAATACTTTATCTGCACCTGTATTTATGACCAACACATCTATGTATTGATCACAAACCTGTTTCATTCAACAGCTGCCTCTAAATATGTCAGGAAGTAAACTGAGTAGAGATTTTAGCTGAAAGCGATTCACCCACCTATGCTAAAACTTCCATTCTTTCTTTATATTTACAGCTGAGAAGCAGCAATTTTTCTCCTCTGGGGCAGTTTTTCTGCTCCTATTGTAATGCACTGCAATTCTACTGAAACCTACACAGGGTTGGCTGCTATTATTTGTACTGATAACATACTGAACCACTTCTTGAGGGTAACATCTGGAAATGCACAGCTCCTCTCTCACAATAAGAGTTAGTTTCAAATTAGTTTTCAAGTAAAATTCCTAATGTCCATTTTGATCTGACATCCAAGATCTGTATAAAATGCAATTAAACTTCTGATGAGTAGTAGATTTTGTTCACTCAATTCAGACATTCTCAAAACTCAGTGTCTGAACCAACAAGCCAATTTGCTATGTCACCATGTAAGTGCCTAACCAGTCTGTTTGAGTTGACTGGAGGGGAAGCAAAAGCATGGTTTTGATGTGCCATTCATGATAGTAGTTGGTATGTTCATAATGAAGAACAAATTGTGTTGTGAAACATATTCCTTCTGATATATGAAGACTTCAGTATCTAAAAGAAGTAGACTAACTTTTTATAATTTAAATAAATACAACAATATTTATAAAACAAAGTCTTTCGTTCTCATTCGTTCTCATATGGAGATATAATGACTATCGAAGTTATTTACAAATGCTTCATAAGAAATCGTGATCTCCTGAGCTCAAGTTTTTCTAGATCCAGTGGTTTGTCTGGCAGTTACATGAGCTGCCAGTTTGACTACTCTATCCATATCTCCCCTTATCAATCTGGCACCAACACTGAGTGCTGCCATAGTCCTGACATCAAGTACTTCAAAACCTCCAAGGAACAAGTCTGCACAGCACTTTGAAGGTAAAGGGACAACAAAACAAGGTTATTTTTCCATATGCTTACAAAAGGACAGCTTCTTCCTCTTTGATATTTGACAGGTCGCCAGGAAGGCCATATATTTTTGCTCAGTTTGGAATTTTTACCAAGTTCTAGTTGCCTTTATATGTTTTTTTGGGGGTTTTTTTAATGTTTAATCAAAGCTACAGGGCATAAATATATGTACATAGCACCAATAAAAGTATTGAAAATTTATAAATGTAGAGGTTCACTTTAGTCAATCCCATTATTTAACTACATATAGATAGATAGATAGATAGATATAGATAGATAGATATAGATAAATAGATATAGATGATATAGATATAGACATAGATAATGTATATATATATACTACTGGTATATTTCTGTGTATGATGAAGAAGTTATCACAAGCAGCAAAGAACTAGCCACCTTTTTGAGAAATTTTTCATGTAAGGAAAAGTCCACTCTTTTAAGATATTATCTCTTAATATTTTAATAACCTCTATTTTCAGGTAAGTGGCACCAGGGGGTTAACTGTGAATCCCGCAATGACCATTGCCATCACCCTTTAAAACATGGATTCGACTATTTCTATGGGATGCCTTTTACACTAATAAGTGACTGTGAGCCAACAGAGACACCAGAGATGGACAGAGCCTTTAGAAGGAAACTCTGGTTTTCCACTCAAGTGATTGGCCTCATTACATTCACTGCTGTCCTTGGAAGACTGACTGGCTTGATTTCAGTCCACTGGAAAACACTCACCTGCCTTGCTGGGTTTAGTCTTCTGTTCTTCATATCCTGGTTCTCAAGTTATGGATTTGTACGGTACTGGAACTGCATTATGATGAGAAACCATGGAATTACTGAGCAGCCAATGGTGACAGAGAGAACTACGTCCCTTATCTTGAGAGAATCTATTTCATTTATTGAAAGGTGAAGTGGACTTCCTTTGACACAAATTTTCCAGTTCTTGCACATTTTGCAACTTGTAAACAGCACTTTCATGTTTCATGTCTTCATAAGTTTTTATAATTTTTACAATATTGTGTAGGATTATAAGTGCTGTTATTTTTATTAATTTTAAATAATATCAATAGTTACATCATGTAATTAAAAAGAAATTGCTGCTACTTAAGGATGCCACTTATTCCTAGCTTCACCAAAACTGATAATACTTCCCAATTTCCATAGGTTATATTGAATATTTCTAGGCTATATTTAAGAAATATATATTCCTGTCAATAAGACCATCATTGCAGCTTTAAGGAATAGCAGGTGATGTCAGAAATATGTGTGTAGGCCAGGGAAGGAGAAGCAGAGCTGTGATGTAGCCTTATCCTATGGACTGATAAGTAGGCAACAGCTGGCAGGAGATAAATCTGCTGCCTTCAGTAGCACAGTGGTGCTTTGAAGTAGCAGAAAGTGGATCTTCAATCTGAAAGTTTTCTATCTATGATTCAGGGTAGAAAAAGGATAATTTTATATTCTATGAGATCCTAATCACTGGGTTATATCTTACAAAGTAAGGTGTTTCTGAAGAGATTGTTGAAATATCTATTAAAAATACTATTTTTCACTACAACTGATCTGCATTGAGAACCTTCCTCCCTAATAACATAGTGTTGATTTCTGTTTTGTAGAAATAAGCACAAGCCATTCCTACTCTTTCTTTCCTTTTTGCATTCCCACACCCCTCTCCTCACCATGAAGAAGTTTCTTGGGAAAAGCAGACATGGTTTATATGGAGACAATGTAGAGGAGATGGACTGGATGGTGGGTAAGTCAACACAGCATATAAAAATGTCTCCAAGTATCTAATACCTAGGTCTAAATAAAAAGTTTTTATTAAAAGAACAAGGAAGATGTTTAAAAGCATGTGCAAAAAAATCATATGCATTTCATGAACATCTGTCAATCTTGTGTGAGCACTGTTGATTTATAGTGTTGGTTTTTTACTTCAGTCTTGGACCAAATGTTCACTCTTTTTTTTGTGGTCAAGTGTTTCCCAGTTTTAATCATGACCTCTTAGCTCCTGTCAAGGAGCTCTCCTGTTCTTCTTACCAAATATGTGATAACTATTTCATTTTTCTATGATCAGTAAAGACCAGGTAATTTCAGCCTCCTTTAGTCACTTCTAATTAGGACACCTCAGAAGGTGATAAAATCAAGAAACAAATTAATTTCAGATGAAAAACAGCAGGTTATATATTTGTGACTGCTGCATTAAGCAGAATACTGAATAT
This sequence comes from Toxostoma redivivum, assembly GCA_013397375.1. Lineage (NCBI taxonomy): Eukaryota > Metazoa > Chordata > Aves > Passeriformes > Mimidae > Toxostoma > Toxostoma redivivum. The sequence continues at coordinate 146,153 of VXBI01011458.1, forward strand.
TTTTCAGCTACAATCATAAATCCAGAAATGTTCATCAGTGTTATCTGGTATGCCCCCACAATAAGATTCATGTTATTTTTCAGCCTGTTTTTCTGAAGGGAAGGAGAATTATTTATCATTCAGTCATGATGGACAAAAAGTACTGACGTTTGCAAAAGAGTGAAAAGTCAGGTACATATACAGGAAGAATTTGGTCTCAAACCTGTCAAACATATATAATATAATATAATATAATATAATATAATATAATATAATAAATATAATATAATAAATATAGTAATATAAATCAAATAGTCTTTGGGAATACACTGGTCTGTATCAGCTGGGCAACAGTGAATAATCATGGGGACTATAACAGGAGGAGTCTGTGCACTACTGGGACTGTCCAGGAGCCACAGGAGCAGAGAGGATTGTGAAAACATAGTGCTGTATTTGGCCAGCAGTCCTGAGGATTTAAGAGTTGGTTTTAGTGTTTCACCAACTCAGTGAAGTATGGACCCTCTCCATCAGAGGCAAGTGTCTGCTTCTTCAGTTCTCCCTAAACATTTAATGTCTCCTTCTTACTCTTTTGTGCTGTGGTACCAGCCACACAGGNTGGATTTGTTTACTTTATGAATTCTGAGTCTCTTATTCTGAAAGATTGGGTTTTCCCAGAAAATGTCAAAATAGTCAATTGGTTTAACCACAGCTAAAAGATATGCATCACAAAAATACATTATAATAAATAATATAATATAATATAATATAATATAATATAATATAATAAATATAATTAAAGACATCAGAAACAGCTCAAGAATGACTTTTAAATTTAAAGGCACTATGCTATTAATGCATATTATATCCATGTAGCAATGTAATGCAAATCCTAACTGTGATGTAGACAATAAAAGATAAAGGTAACCTTATGTTTTTTTCCCATATTTTTCATGATGGCCGCCACTGATGCAGACACTAACTTTTGGGGATTTAGATCATAATTTCTTTCCATATTTTTACAGTATATGGCAGTTTTTGCCCTTGATAATACAGGCTTCTTGTCTGTGACTGTGGCTTTTGCACTCCTTATTAAAATACCAATAATAAAGTGGTTAAAACATATCACAAATTTTCTGTACTTTTAGAGACAATGAAATAATAACTAAAAATCAATCTTAAAAATATTAAACAATGAGCAGCCTTACTTAGGTAAGAAATTACACTGGTAAATGTTTACAAGTCAGAGGTTAAAATTTATGTTGAATAAGGGATATTTTTCCTTTTTAATATACACATATTCTTGCATTTACAGGCCAGGTTCTAGATGCTATTGACAAGGAAGGCTTGAAAGATACTACACTGGTTTACTTTGCCTCTGATCATGGTGGATGGCTGGAAAGACAAGAAGGTGAAAGGCAGCTGGGTGGCTGGAATGGAATATACAAAGGTAAGAGCTGTCAGGGACAGTGACAACCCCGCAGCTACTGGTAAAACACTTAGGACACTCCTAAGGCTTAAGTAAGGTTGTACACTCAAGAAGTAACACTGGTTTATCACCAAGAAAATATATCTTGTTCTAATTAGGCACGTAACAATGTAGTATATTCTAACCTGGGCAGGTGTCCTTTATAAGCATGAATTCTCAGATTGCCAAGGTCTGGTCAATTGAACACATTTTCTCTAATGCTCAGTAGGAGCTTAGCAGCAAAAACAAGAGTGAAGGAGGCTCATCAAGGTAACATGATAATACAATAAAATTTGTGCAAAAATTCTCTTTATTTTAAATCAAACTTATTTTTTATTTTTCTTTTTATTTAACTAAAGGTGGAAAAGCCATGGGAGGCTGGGAAGGAGGAATCCGTGTCCCAGGGATATTTAGATGGCCAGGAGTGTTACCTGCAGGCGCAGTTATTGATGAACCTACAAGTCTTATGGATATTTATCCTACGGTAGTTAATTTGGCTGGAGGGACAGTGCCTCAGGACAGGTACAAACAAAAGCATCTTTATTCCTTCTTCTTTCCCAAAAGAATGGAAAATCTAGATTGGAACCACATTCCAAGAGTTTGATGTTTTCTTTTTCAGTCCTGCTGCTTTTCTAGACACACCAACATCTACAAGCTCAGCCACCTCTTCTCCACCTTGGAGATTCAGCCCCTAGCAGCCATCTTCTGCAATCCTCTTTCCTGTCCAGAGCTGCCAGCTCCAGGGAGAGGTGTGCAGGAGAAGCACAGCGGTGCCCAGCTCACCCAGCCCCGTGTTCTGTTTCTAGGGTGATTGATGGCCGGGATCTGCTGCCTCTGCTGCGGGGAGCGGCGGCGCGCTCCGAGCACGAGTTCCTGTTCCATTACTGCGGCGTGCACTTACACGCCGTGCGCTGGCACCAGAAGGACAGTGAGTACAGCACATGCCTTCTTCCCAAACAATTATAGTCAGCCTACAGGAGGGCACATTATTCTAACACATTTCTTCCTGAGATTTCATCTTTCCAAGTAGTTCAGGTGTAATGTGGTAAAGAGCTTACTAGCATTGTATTGTACAGCACCACGAGAAATCACAATACTATATTAACTAATAAGGATAGAGCTGAAGTGCATCCAGAAATGAACTCTAGAAAAACATTCACTCTTCCTTGTGATAAGTGACATTGTTATAACCAACCTTCTGTGATTCTTTCTTTCCTGCCAGCTGGAGCTGTTTGGAAGGCTCATTATGTGACTCCCATCTTCAGTCCTCCCGGAGCTGGGGCTTGTTATGACAGAGGATTTTGCCCATGCTTTGGGGAAGGAGTGACCCATCATGAGCCTCCATTGCTGTTTGAGCTCTCACAAGACCCTTCTGAAGCCAAACCACTCTCTGCTGACACAGAGCCTCTCTTTGACACTGTCATAAGAAAGATTGGCAGAGCCATCGAGGAGCATCGCAGGACACTGACTCCAGTCCCAGAGCAGCTCTCTGTGTCCAATGTAGTGTGGAAGCCGTGGCTGCAGCCATGCTGTGGAACATTCCCATTCTGTTGGTGTGATAAGGAGGATGACAATAAACTTGATGACCTATAAAGGATAGAACCTGATATTTTCTCAAAAATGTATTTAGATTAAGAGTGTTTCCTTTGGGGGTGTTGACCCATGGGTCATTTGTTTCTCTAAACTGAGCCTTTATAAAATAATTGTTCCAGTGAATGGCACAGTATTTAGTAAAGGTAGCTTTAAGCTGGACACTCTCAGGGAGGGATTAAGATAGATGATCTGAAGACCACCTTTTAACTAGCATCTGTTGACAAGTGAATGAATAGTTCAAATGCACTGAAGGAGGCCAAGATTAGAGCTGTACAAGTAATGACTCTGAACATATATTTGGAAGCTTTCCTTTGGGTTCTTGTGCTGAATTTCTAAGTGATTCCTGAACTGAGGTCTCCTTTAATTTTGTTATCCTTATCACCCTTTTGTAATCCCGGCAATGCATTTTGTTACCCTTATCTCTCCTTTTCTTATCCTGGCAATGCATAAGGTGACCTTATAATAAATTTTTGCAGACAGTTGCTTCCAAAATCATTAGAAAATAGTCTTGCCTGCAGTTCCTCAAAAAATCTTTCTTAGGAGAGGCTTTTTTCTTCCCTTGTAGCTAGTGACTCCAGCAGCAGTGATGATGCCAGCTGGCCTGGACAAGGCATAGAGCTTGGAAACGTGACAAGCTGGGCAGTGGCTGTCTGCTCTGTCTGAGAAGGGTGGGAGTCCTCTGGTTGGAGTCAGGCTATTTTGATGGAGAAGAAATAAACAAAAGGATTGTCTTTTTCCAAAGCCCCTTTGCCTCCAGCTCCTAAACAGCACTGGCAAGGGCCTTTTGACGTTGATGGCCACAGCAGTGCCACACTGATAGCCAGTTCCGTCATTAGGGCACAGGACTGCACAAATTACCCTGTGCCCAGATCTCTGTCATAGATGTTTCCTTCTGACAATGTTCAGATAAGACCCTTTGAAAGATGCTAAATAATAATTATGAAAACAAGCAATAATTTGCTATGAAAAAAAGAAATGGAGAATTAAGGTATTTTTTGCTTCACAAGTTACATTTTCACTCCACCAAGGAGTTAGAATTATTTAGCTTAAAATCTCTTTGCTTTTGTGCTTTGCTGCAGTTCTTTCCTTCTTTGTGTTAAAATAGATGTTCCTAATTAAGTGGCCTTGCAGTTAATACTTTTCTTTGTAGGGATGTAAATACATCTGTTCACGTAAACATATTTACACTGGTATATCTGAATAGTTAGGCATCTGAGAACATAATTTGCCCATTTGTTTTACTTCACTGTTTTTAACTGTTCTTTAACTACTGTGCTTGAACCAATTTTTCTTATTCATTTTATTTGGTAAACATTTTGGTTTGTTTTGGTTTTATTTCCTCTTTTATTTCCCACAATTCAGCCACCAGGAAATCTGCAGGTAAACAATGCCCCACAGCTTAAAAGTAAAATTTTATTTTATGCTGTAATTTCATGCATTTCACAGACTGTTATAATTCAACCAGATGCTCCATCAGTGCTACTGATGAGAAAGGTGCTCCATCTTACTGTGAAAAATTCAAGACATTCACTAAATCCATCACTTTCACATGTTCTGATTGCTGCTACTTCCTCCATTGTTAGAAATGTCTGGGTTTTTTTTTCCTCATTTGAATGTACTCTATTTAACTGGTTCCTTCTTGGAGAGATGTAAAGGTCTTTTCATATTCAAAATGAAGTGTTTTCTTTAGCTGAAATTACTGTAATCAGACTGGAATTTTTCAATTTTCTCAGTCCTTTTCCAGAATATCACTTCCATTCTCAAGCCAGTTTAGTATGTGGGATTTTATATTCTCTCAATTTTTCAACACTTTTAGAAATGTACACGTGTAATATCTGTGAATATGAGCAAACCAGCTTTTCTTGTGCTGAAATACTTCATAGCACTGTAGGATATCCACTGGGACCAGAGGATACTGGAAAACATCTGAGCTAGGATTTGTCCTGGACACTGGTGTTAGCACATGAAAACACAGTGATCATCCCCTGCTGATCTCCAAAGTGCCATGAGATCAACAACCATTCAGAGCAGAATGGGCATTATACTCAGAGTCATGTCAGGTAATGATAAAGGCTGCCTTGACAATAACATACTTGGAAACAGCTCACTTATAAATATTAATCAGATTACTCACATGCTTGCTCACATTTCTGGTGGTATTTTTTCCTACAAGATTCATGGGCTACTATTTCAGTGCAAATAATTTGGTAAGACCGACTTTTTCTGCTTAGTCACAACACAGTTTTCATCTCATTGATTTAAGCTGGTCATAGCCTACGATGACATAGATTGTGTTCAAGACACGATTTCAGGAGCATCTTATAAAACTCCTAAGATCTAAATTTGGATACTGAAAATGTTCAAACACAGTAGAAAGCAACATTTGAGCATGAAAACTAAGCTGTTAAAAACATAATTATCTCTTTTCATTTGAAAGCTAGACATAAAATATTTGTCTGTTTTACTGAAAGGAGATCAATGAAGAACAAGAAAAATAATAATAATTCTCTAAGTTTTGGTATTTTATAGTTGTTTTTATTTGTTTGTTTGTTTTTGTATTAAAATAAGAGCAATATTTTTAAGCTGGTTTTGAACTCTACTCGACACACATTGGTCAAGTGATTCAGCCGGAGTTCAGCATGTAATCATCAAAAAGATAACAGTTTTCAGTATTTCAAGCTAAGCTTCTGTGGACACCATGATAGAATATTCTGATAATTTGTCAGGCTTCATAGATTAATAGTTTTGTCCCTGGACATGCAAGTTGGTATCAGTGATGTCAGGGATATAGTTAATTCGTGCCAATGAAAAATATATATGTGAATTAAAATTGCGATGCACAGGGAGTGGGGGGGTACATTCAATTCTAGGGTGACGAAACTGCGGACCAGGATGGATTAACATATGAAGGAAACCTCGGCTGCACAGGAGATGATCGTTCACGNAACCTCGGCTGCACAGGAGATGCACCGTTCACGGTGACAGGATTACCG
>VXBI01011459.1:319-12825 GCA_013397375.1 Toxostoma redivivum
AACCCAACCCACCCAAACCCAACTCAACCAACCCAACCCTCCATGACTGGACAATCCCGGTGTTTTTCGGGCGTTCGTCACCGACCTGGGCGCCGTCGGGCTCAGCCTTGAGCAGCTCCCCGGAGCCCAGCTGGTTGCAGTACAGCCCTGCCGGCCTCAGCGCTGCCTCCGGGACCTGCCGGAACAACGCCGGGATGGGCAACGCGCCGAGGGAACGCCGGGGTTTGGGGTTTGGGGGTTTCCTCCAGTGGGGTCTGATCCAGGTTTTGCCTCTCTGCTGCTGGCCCCTTCCTGATCCCATTCCCAATCCCATTCCCTATTCCCAGGGATCCATGATCCCATTACCAATCCTATTCTCAGTTCCCATGCCCCATTCCCAGCTCTCCAGGGATGAATGATCCCATTCCCAATCCCATTCCCGATCCCATTCTCTATCGCAGAGATCCATGGCCCCATTTCTATCTAATGCCTTATTCCCACAGATCCACGACCCCATTCCCAATCCCATTCCCAATTCCATTTCAGATCCTATTCCTGACCCCATTCCCGACACCATTCCCAATCCCACTCCCTAATCCCAAGGATCCATGGCCCCATTCATGACCCCATTCCCAATCCCATTCCCAATTCCATTTCAGATCCTATTCCTGACCCCATTCCCGACACCATTCCCAATCCCACTCCCTAATCCCAAGGATCCATGGCCCCATTCATGACCCCATTCCCAATCCCATTCCCAGGGCCCCACAGCCACATTCCCAACCCTAACCCCGATCCCATTCCCCATTCCCAATATTCCCTGTTCTCATTCCCATTCCCCATTCCCCATTCCCATTCCCATCCCCATTCCCATTCCCCATTCCCATCATTCCCGTTCCCGGACCTGCTCGGAGCAGATGGAGTTCATGCCGGGGATGACGGGGCCGATGCCGGGGATGGCGGCGGGCACGGGGCCGATGCCGGCGCCGCCGCCGGCCATGGACACGGTGATGCTCATGTTGTTGTACAGCCCCCCCGGAGCCGCCGGCGCCGCCGCCGGAGCCGCCGGGGGAACCGGAGCCACCGGGGCAGGAGCCGGGAATACCCTGCGGGAAAGGAGAGCAATGGGAAAAACGGGAACGGCGCTCGGGAAAAACGAACGGGAAACGCTCGGAAAAAAACGGGAACAGGACTCGGAACAGCCTGGGAAACAGTGGGAACAGGACTCGGAAAAACAGGAAAAACAACAAGAACAGGACTCAGGAAAAATGGGAAAAACAACGGGAACAGGACTCGGAAAAATGGGAAAAACAACAGGAACAGGACTTGGGAAAAACAGGAAGAGCACTCGGGAAAAATGAACAGGAAACACTTGGAAAAACAGGAAGAGCACTCAGGAAAAATGAACGGGAAACGCTCAGGAAAAATGGGAACAGCACTCAGGGCAGCCTGGGGAAACAATGGGAACAGGACTCGGAAAAATGGGAAAAACAACAGGAACAGGACTTGGGAAAAACAGGAAGAGCACTCGGGAAAAATGAACGGGAAACGCTCAGGAAAAATGGGAACAGCACTCAGGGCAGCCTGGGGAAACAATGGGAACAGGACTCGGAAAAATGGGAAAAACAACAGGAACAGGACTTGGGAAAAACAGGAAGAGCACTCGGGAAAAATGAACGGGAAACGCTCAGGAAAAATGGGAACAGCACTCAGGGCAGCCTGGGGAAACAATGGGAACAGGACTCGGAAAAACGGGGAAAACAACGGGAACAGGAATCAGAACAGCCTGGGAAACAACAGGAACAGGCTTGGAAAAATGGGAACAGCACTTGGGACAGCCTGGGGAAAAAAACAAAACAATGGGAAAAACAGGACTTGGGAGAGTCTGGAAAAACAATGGGAACAGGACTCGGAAAAACGGGGAAAACAACGGGAACAGGAATCAGAACAGCCTGGGAAACAACAGGAACAGGACTAGGAAAAATGGGGAAAATGGGAAAAGGCTTTGGGAAAACAGGAACAGCACTCAGAACAGCCTGGGAAACAATGGGAACAAGGTTGGGAAAAATGGGAACAGCACTCGGAAAAACGGGAGCAGGACTCAGGGGAGCCCGGAAAAACAATGGGAACAGGACTCGGAAAAATGGGAAAAGGCTGCAGAACAGCCTGAGGAAACAACGGGAACAGGACTTGGAGAAACGGGAAAAACAACGGGAACAGGCTTCAGAAAAATGGGAAAAACAACAGAAACAGGACTCAGGACAGCCTGGAAAAACAGCAGGAACAGGCTTGAGAAAAATGGGAACAGCACTCGGAAAACAGGAAGAGCACTTGGGACAGCCTGGGAAACAACGGGAACAGGACTTGGTAAAAACGAACAGGAAACACTCGGAAAAACAGGAAGAGCACTCGGGAAAAATGAACGGGAAACGCTCGGGGAAAATGGGAACAGCACTCAGGGCAGCCTGGGGAAACAATGGGAACAGGACTCGGAAAAACGGGAAAAACAACGGGAACAGGACTTGGAAAAATGGGAACAGCACTCAGAAAAATGGAACAGGCCTCAGGACAGCCTGGGGAAACAACGGGAACAGGATTTGGAAAAATAGGAACAGGCTTCAGAAAAATGGGAACAGGGCTCAGGACAGCCTGGGAAACAACAGGAACAGGCTTGGAAAAATGGGAACAGCACTTGGAAAAATGGGAACAGCACTTGGAAAAACGGGAACAGCACTTGGGACAGCCTGGGGAAAAAAACAAAACAATGGGAAAAACAGGACTTGGGAGAGTCTGGAAAAACAATGGGAACAGGACTCGGAAAAACGGGGAAAACAACGGGAACAGGAATCAGGACAGCCTGGGAAACAACAGGAACAGGACTAGGAAAAATGGGGAAAATGGGAAAAGGCTTTGGGAAAACAGGAACAGCACTCAGAACAGCCTGGGAAACAATGGGAACAAGGTTGGGAAAAATGGGAACAGCACTCGGAAAAACGGGAGCAGGACTCAGGGGAGCCCGGAAAAACAATGGGAACAGGACTCGGAAAAATGGGAAAAGGCTGCAGAACAGCCTGAGGAAACAACGGGAACAGGACTTGGAGAAACGGGAAAAACAACGGGAACAGGCTTCAGAAAAATGGGAAAAACAACAGAAACAGGACTCAGGACAGCCTGGAAAAACAGCAGGAACAGGCTTGAGAAAAATGGGAACAGCACTCGGAAAACAGGAAGAGCACTTGGGACAGCCTGGGAAACAACGGGAACAGGACTTGGTAAAAACGAACAGGAAACACTCGGAAAAACAGGAAGAGCACTCGGGAAAAATGAACGGGAAACGCTCGGGGAAAATGGGAACAGCACTCAGGGCAGCCTGGGGAAACAACGGGAACAGGACTCGGAAAAACGGGAAAAACAACGGGAACAGGACTTGGAAAAATGGGAACAGCACTCAGAAAAATGGAACAGGCCTCAGGACAGCCTGGGGAAACAACGGGAACAGGATTTGGAAAAATAGGAACAGGCTTCAGAAAAATGGGAACAGGGCTCAGGACAGCCTGGGAAACAACAGGAACAGGCTTGGAAAAAACGGGAACAGCACTCGGAAAAATGGGAATAGCACTTGGAAAAACGGGAACAGCACTTGGGACAGCCTGGGGAAAAAAACAAAACAATGGGAAAAACAGGACTTGGGAGAGTCTGGAAAAACAATGGGAACAGGACTCGGAAAAACGGGGAAAACAACGGGAACAGGAATCAGGACAGCCTGGGAAACAACAGGAACAGGACTAGGAAAAATGGGGAAAATGGGAAAAGGCTTTGGGAAAACAGGAACAGCACTCAGAACAGCCTGGGAAACAATGGGAACAAGGTTGGGAAAAATGGGAACAGCACTCGGAAAAACGGGAGCAGGACTCAGGGGAGCCCGGAAAAACAATGGGAACAGGACTCGGAAAAATGGGAAAAGGCTGCAGAACAGCCTGAGGAAACAACGGGAACAGGACTTGGAGAAACGGGAAAAACAACGGGAACAGGCTTCAGAAAAATGGGAAAAACAACAGAAACAGGACTCAGGACAGCCTGGAAAAACAGCAGGAACAGGCTTGAGAAAAATGGGAACAGCACTCGGAAAAACGGGAGCAGGACTCAGGGGAGCCCGGAAAAACAATGGGAACAGGACTCGGAAAAATGGGAAAAGGCTGCAGAACAGCCTGAGGAAACAACGGGAACAGGACTTGGTAAAAACGAACAGGAAACACTCGGAAAAACAGGAAGAGCACTCGGGAAAAATGAACGGGAAACGCTCGGGGAAAATGGGAACAGCACTCAGGGCAGCCTGGGGAAACAACGGGAACAGGACTCGGAAAAACGGGAAAAACAACGGGAACAGGACTTGGAAAAATGGGAACAGCACTCAGAAAAATGGAACAGGCCTCAGGACAGCCTGGGGAAACAACGGGAACAGGATTTGGAAAAATAGGAACAGGCTTCAGAAAAATGGGAACAGGGCTCAGGACAGCCTGGGAAACAACAGGAACAGGCTTGGAAAAAACGGGAACAGCACTCGGAAAAATGGGAATAGCACTTGGAAAAACGGGAACAGCACTTGGGACAGCCTGGGGAAAAAAACAAAACAATGGGAAAAACAGGACTTGGGAGAGTCTGGAAAAACAATGGGAACAGGACTCGGAAAAACGGGGAAAATGGGAAAAGCCTTCGGAAAAATGGGAGCAGGCTTCAGAAAAACGGGAAAAATGGGAACAGGACTCGGAACAGCCCGGGGAAAAAATGGGAACAGGACTTGGAAAAATGGGAAAAACGGGAACAGGGCTCAGGAGAGCCTGGAAAAAAATGGGAACAGGCTTTGGAAAAACAGGATCAGGCCTCGGAAAAACGGGAACAGGACTCGGGAAAACGGGAACAGGCTCCAGAAAAACGGGAAAAATGGGAAAAACGGGAACAGGGCTCAGGAGAGCCTGGAAAAAAATGGGAACAGGACTCGGGAAAACGGGAACAGGCTCCAGAAAAACGGGAAAAATGGGAAAAGGCTTCAGAAAAATGGAACAGCACTCAGAACAGCTTAGGAAACAACGGGAACAGGCTTTGGAAAAATGGGAAAAAAGGGAAACAGGCTTGGGAAAAATGGGAACAGGGTTTGGAAAAATGGGAACAGCCCTCAGGACAGCCTGGAAAAATGGGAAAAGGCTTCTAAAAACAGGGAAAAGGCCTCGGAAGAGCCCGGAAAAAGGTTCAGAATGGCCCAGAAAACCGGGAAAAGGCTTTGGAAAAGCGGGAAAAAGCTCCGGAAAAATGAGGAAAGGATTCAGAAAAATGGGAAAAATAGGAAAAATGGGAAAAGGCCTCGGAACAGCCTGGAAAACTGGGAAGAGAAATCAACTGGGAATGGCTGAGATCCCAAAAAAAAAAATCCCTGGGAATTGCTGGATGGTTTGGGTTGGAGTCGCGTCCTCGGTAAAATCTCCGTGCTCCGAGTTTTTCTGGGATGCTCCCGGAGATTTTTTGGGAATTCCAGCTCAGCCCCTTCCCAAATTCCTCCTCCTTTCCCAGGGAATCCCATGGGGAGTCGGGATTCAGGGAATTCTGGAATGGTTTGGGTGGGAAGGAACCTTAGGGAGAAGCCTCGGGAATATTCCAGGATCCTGAGATTTCCCTGGAAAAATTCCAAGGGTGAGGCAGCCACGGATTTTTCTGGGAATTCCAGCCCAGCCAGGAATTCCTTCCCAAATCCCATTTCCCCCTTTCCCAGGGAATTCCCTCCATTCCCAGCTCTCTGGGATTGGATCCATCCCCATCCCGACTCCTCACCAGGAAGGAATTTTGGGAATTCAGGACTCCAGGAAGGGTCTCCCTTCCCTTTTCCATCCCTGAATTCCATAAAAATCCCTGGGGATGGATCCTGAGTGTCCTGGATCCCAGAATCCCGGGATGGTTTGGGATGGGATCCATGGACCTTCAATCCCATCCCATCCCAATCCCACAATTCCGGGATTTTCCAGCCTTTCCTTGGATCAAGGGATTCTCTGGGAATTCCAGCCCAGCCAGGAATTCCTTCCCAAAATCCCACCTCAAGCTCCCTTTTCCCAGGAACTGCTCCCATCCTGTAGCCACCCATTCCCGATCCCGTTCCCGATCCCATTCCTGATCCCNAGAAATCAACTGGGAATGGCTGAGATCCCAAAAAAAAAAAATCCCTGGGAATTGCTGGATGGTTTGGGTTGGAGTCGCGTCCTCGGTAAAATCTCCGTGCTCCGAGTTTTTCTGGGATGCTCCCGGAGATTTTTTGGGAATTCCAGCTCAGCCCCTTCCCAAATTCCTCCTCCTTTCCCAGGGAATCCCATGGGGAGTCGGGATTCAGGGAATTCTGGAATGGTTTGGGTGGGAAGGAACCTTAGGGAGAAGCCTCGGGAATATTCCAGGATCCTGAGATTTCCCTGGAAAAATTCCAAGGGTGAGGCAGCCACGGATTTTTCTGGGAATTCCAGCCCAGCCAGGAATTCCTTCCCAAATCCCATTTCCCCCTTTCCCAGGGAATTCCCTCCATTCCCAGCTCTCTGGGATTGGATCCATCCCCATCCCGACTCCTCACCAGGAAGGAATTTTGGGAATTCAGGACTCCAGGAAGGGTCTCCCTTCCCTTTTCCATCCCTGAATTCCATAAAAATCCCTGGGGATGGATCCTGAGTGTCCTGGATCCCAGAATCCCGGGATGGTTTGGGATGGGATCCATGGACCTTCAATCCCATCCCATCCCAATCCCACAATTCCGGGATTTTCCAGCCTTTCCTTGGATCAAGGGATTCTCTGGGAATTCCAGCCCAGCCAGGAATTCCTTCCCAAAATCCCACCTCAAGCTCCCTTTTCCCAGGAACTGCTCCCATCCTGTAGCCACCCATTCCCGATCCCGTTCCCGATCCCATTCCTGATCCCAATCCCATTCCCGATCCCATTCCTCATCCCGATCCCATTCCCAATCCCATTCCTGATCCCGATCCCATTCCCAATCCCACTCCTGATCCCGTTCCCAATCCCACTCCTGATCCCGTTCCTGATCCCATTCCTGATCCCGTTCCTGATCCCATTCCTGATCCCGATCCCATTCCCAATCCCACTCCTGATCCCGTTCCCGATCCCATTCCTGATCCCAATCCCATTCCCGATCCCATTCCTGATCCCGATCCCATTCCCGATCCCACTCCTGATCCCATTCCTGATCCCATTCCCTATTCCCAGGGATCCACAGCCCCATCCCAAGGGCAGGAGGTGATTCCAAAGGGTGACTCCAATGGGAAATTCCCACAGATGATTCCAATGGGGAATTCCAATGGATGATTGCAAAGAATGACTCCAATGGGAAATTCCAAAGGGTGATTCCAATGGAAAAATCCAATGGATAATTCCAAAGAGTGACTCCAAGGGAAGACTCCAATAGATAATTCCCATGGAAAATTCCATTGGATAATTCCAAAGAGTAATTCCAATGGGTGACTCCAATGGATAATTCCAATGGATAATTGCCATGGAGATTCCAATGGATAGATAATTCCCATGATTGTAAAGAATGACTTCCAATGGAAGATTCCAATGGAAAAATCCAATGGATAATTCCAATGGGTGACTCCATTAGATAAATCCAATGGAAGATACCAACAGGCAATTCCAATGGGTGATTCCAATGGATAATTCCCATGGGTAACCCAATGGGTGATTCCCATGGGAAATCCCTATGGATAATTCCAACAGATAATTCCAAAGGGTGATTCCCATGGATAATTTCAAAGGGTGATTCCCATGGGGAATTCTAATAGATAATTCCAGTGGATAATTACAAAGAAAGATTCCAAAGGACAATTCCCACGGCTGGTTCCAATGGATGATTCCAATGCACAATTCCCATGGGAAATGCCAATGGATCATTCCAATGGGAGATTCCAATGGATAATTCCAATGGATAATTCCTAGCAGTGACTCCAATGGAAGATTCCAATGGATGACTCCAATGGGAGATTCCAATAGATAGTTCCAATGGGTGATTCCCATGGAAAATTCCATTGGATAATTCCAAAGAGTAATTCCAATGGATAATTTCGAAGGGAAATTCCAGCGGGCAATTGCAATGGAGAATTCCCATGGGAAAGTCAATGGGTCATTCCAATGGGAGATTCCAATGGATAAATCCAATCAGTAATCCCAATGGATAATTCCAGTCAGAGATTCCAATGGATAATTCCAATGGGTAATTCCCATGGATGATTGCAAAGAATGACTCCAATGGGAAATTCCAAGGGTGACTCCAATGGGCGATTCCAATGGGCGATTTTAATGGATAATTCCCATGGATAACCCAATGGGTGATTGCTATGGGAAATTCCAATGGATAATTCCAACGGATGATTCCCATGGAAAATTCCAGTGGATAATTCCAACAGGTGACTCCAATGGATCATTCCAATGGCTGATTCCAATGAGCAATTCCAGGAGATGACTCCAATGGGTAAATCTCATGCCCAAGTCCAACAGATATTCCAATGGGGAATTCCAATGGCTCATTCCCATAGGAAATTCCAATGGATAATTCCCACGGGAAATTCCAACAGCTAATTCCAAAGGTTGACTCCAATGGATAATTCCAATGGCTGATTCCCTTGGGAAATAGCAATGGATAATTCCAAGGGATAATTCCAATGGGAAAGCCAATGGGTGATTATAATGGATAATTCCAAAGGATAACTCCAACCCCAAGATTTGGATATTGGCATAATTGGGATAATTCCAAAGGGAAATTCCACTGGGAAATTGCAATGGAGAAGTCCAAAGGATGATTCCAATGGATGAATGGATAATTCCAATGGGTCATTCTAAAGGGAGATTCTAATGGACAATTCCCATGGATCATCCCAATGGATAATTCCAATGGATGATGGCAAGGAATTACTCCAATGGAAAAATCCAATGGATAATTCCAGTGGGTAACCCAATGGGTGACTCCAATGGGTGATTCCCATGGGAAATTCCCATGGAGAATTCCAATGGGTAACTCCAATGCATAATTCCAATGGGTGATTCCAATGGAAAATTCCAATGGATCATACCAAAGAGAGACTCCAGTGAGTGTGGGTGATTCCAGTGGACAATTCCAATGGGTAATTCCAACGGGCAACTCCAAGGTGTTCAACCCACCCCAACCACGCCCTTTAATTCCCAAGGGGACAATTCCCATTTTCTCCTCACCCGTTATTCCCATTTTCTCCTTCCCCGTTATTCCCTCATTTTCCTTCCCCATTATTCCCTTTTTTTCCTTCCCCATTATTCCCAATTCCTCCTTCCTCATTACTCCCTCATTCTCCTTCCCCATTGTCATTCCCATTTTCCCTTCCCTGTTATTCCTGATTTCTCCTTCCCCGTTATTCCAGTTTTTTCCTTCCCCGTTATTCCCTCATCCTCCTCACCCCTTGTTATTCCCGATTTCTCCTTCCATTATTCTCTCATTTTCCTTCCCTGTTATTCCCATTTTTTCCTTCCCTGTTATTCCCATTTTCTCCTTCCCCATTATTCCTGATTTCTCTTCCCCCGCTGTTATTCCCATTTTCCCTTCCCCATTATTCCCAATTTCTCCTTCCCTGTTATTCCCATTTTCTCCTTCCCCGTAATTCCTGATTTCTCCTCCCCTCTTATTATTCCCGTTCTCCCTTCCCCATAATTCCCGATTTCTCCTCCCCCTCAGCCATTCCCAATTTTTCCCTCCCCATTCCCGTTTTTCCCCCTCACCCGTTATTCCCGATGCCGGCGGCGCTCCAGGCTTTCATGCTCTCCGGGCTCTGGAATCCGGCGGGCGGCGGCGCCGGCGGCAGCTGCGGCGACACCAGGGGGCTGCCGGGGCTCAGCGCCGGCGCGAAGCCGGCATCGCCCTGCCCGGACAGGCCTGGGAATGACGGAATTCCCGGGAATCAGCCTCATATCCCACATTTCCCACCCCTAGCCTGGAATTCCGGCCTCACCCTGCTCAGCCAGGTCTGGGAATTCCAGCAAAATTCCTGGGAATCAGCCTCATATCCCACATTTCCTGCACTTCCCAGCCCCATCCCGGAATTCCGGCCTCGCCCTGCCCGGACAGGCCTGGGAATGCCAGAATTCCCAGGAATCAGCCTCATCCCAAATTCATTCCCCACCCCATCCCGGAATTCCGGCCTCACCCTGCTCAGCCAGGCCTGGGAATTCCGACAAAATTTCCGGGAATCAGCCTCATTTCCCACATTCCCCACCCCATCCCGGAATTCCGGCCTCGCCCTGCCCGGACAGGCCTGGGAATGCCCAAATTCCCAGGAATCACCCACATTTCCCAAATTCCTGGAATTTCACGGTTTCGGGATTCGTAGGAAAGGGAATTCCAGCCCGTTCCCATCCTGATCTCAAGTTGTTGCAAAATTTTTTGGGATGTTCCCAGGGATTCTCGGGGAATTCCTTCCCAAATCCCATTTCCTCCCTTTTTCCCTCCATTCCCAGCTCTGGGATTGGATCCATCCCCATCCCAGCTCCTCTCCAGGAAGGAATTTTGGGAATTCGGGACTCCAGGAAGGGTCTCCCTTCCCTTTTCCATCCCTGAATTCCATAAAAATCCCTGGGGATGGATCCTGAGTGTCCTGGATCCCAGAATCCCGGGATGGTTTGGGATGGGATCCATGGACCTTCAATCCCATCCCAATTTCAGGATTTTCCAACTTTTCCTTGGACACTCCTAGCGATTCTCTGGGAATTCCTTCCCAATTCCCATTCCCACTTTTCCCTGATCCCGTACCTGATCCCAAATACTGGAACAGGTTCTGCTGCATTTCCCACCCTTTCTCTGGACATTCCCAGCGATCCTCTGGGAATTCCTTCCCCAGTCCCATTCCCACTTTTCCCTGATCCCGAGTACTGGAACAGCTTCTGCTGCATTTCCCAACCTTTCCTTGGACGCTCTCCGGGAATTCCTTCCCCAAATCCGATTTTCCCCTTTCCCAGGGAATTCCCTCCCTTCCCAGCTCTGGGATTGGATCCATCCCCATCTCGACTCCTCTCCGAAAAGGAATTTTGGGAATTCCAGCCCAAAATCCCAAATCCCATTCCCGCTTTTCCAGCCCCGATCCCGTACCTGATCCCGAGTACTGGAACAACTTCTGCTGCATTTCCCAACCTTTCCCTGGACACTCCCAGCGATTCTCTGGGAATTCCTTCCCCAATTCCCATTCCCACTTTTCCCCGATCCCGTACCTGATCCCGAGTACTGGAACAGGTTCTGCTGCATCCCCATCCCGGCTCCGAAGGCCGCTCCCATCATGCCGCGGCTCCTCTCTCCGGCAAAGCCGGCCCCTGCGGCGTTCCCGGCGCTCGTACCGTAGCCGGGGGGGTACGGGAACTGCTGGGGCGGGGCCGGGGCCATGCGGGGCGTTCCCATGGGAATGCTGGAGTTGGGAATGCCGGAATTCCCGAAGTTCTGCTGCTGCTGCTGCTGCTGCTGCTGCTGCTGCTGCTGCTGGCGCATCAGGAGCGCGCGCTGCTGCATCAGCTGCCGCTGCCGGTGCTGCTGGCTGTACAGCTCCCGCTGCCGCTGCGCCAGCATCTGCGCGTTCAGGGGCGGCTGGGGGGGCAGAGGATTCCCAAAATTATCCCAAAATTATCCCAAAATTATCACCAGAATGTCCTGAGATTATCCCTGAAACAGCCACCAAGGTATCCCCAAAACTGCCCCAAAACCGTCCTGAAATAGAACCAAAATTGTCCCCAAATTCAGCAGCATCTGCGTGTTCAGGGGCGGCTGAGGGGGGAGAGAATTCCAAAAATTATCCCAAAATTATCACCAAAATATTCGGAGATTATCCCTGAAATAGCCACAAAGTTATCCCCAAAACCGTCCTGAAATTATCCCCAAACTCAGCAGCATCTGAGTGTTCAGGGGCAGCTGGGGCGGGAGAGAATTCCAAAAATCATCCCAAAAATTATCACCAAAACATTCTGAGATTATCCCTGAAACAGCCCCAAAGTTATCCCCAAAATTTCCTGAAATTATCCCCAAAATTATCCCCAAACTCAGCAGCATCTGCGCGTTCAGTGGGGCTGGGGGAGGAAAAAATTCCCAAATTTATCCCAAAAATTATCCCAAAACCGTCCTGAAATTATCCCCAAACTCAGCAGCATCTGTGCGTTCAGGGGCAGCTGGGTTGGGAGAAAATTCCAAAAATTATCCCAAAAATTATCCCTTAATCATCCTGAGATTTTCCCTGAAATTATTCCCAAAATTATCCCCAGAAGTGCCCCAAAACCGTCCTGAAATAGACCCAAAATTATCCCCAAATTCAGCAGCATCTCAGCGTTCAGGAGTGACTGAAGGAGGAGAAAATTCCCAAATTTATCCCAAAAATTATTCCAAAATTATCCCAAAAATTATCCCAAAACCATCCTGAGATTATCCCAAAAAATTATCCCCGAAATAGCCCCAAAACCATCCAGAAATAATTCCCAAAATTATCCCCAAA